>JAJOOR010017520.1:0-11311 GCA_036250505.1 Solanum acaule
ATATGTCCTTTCTTTCCACAATGATGGCATATAATATTTGGATTCCTGAATCTTGACTTGCTTCTACTTTTACCTCTACTCTTTGGATCTCTTGTCTTGTCTCTCCCTCGATCTTCTGTGTACAAAACATCTGAATGAGAGGATGTGCCTTGAAATTTTCTTCTAACTTCTTCAATTAACACACCACCTTTTGCATATTCCATAGTCACCTTACCACCAGGAGCAGAATTTGTTAAAGAGACACGAAGAGTTTCCCAAGAATTCGGTAGAGTATTAAGAAGCCAAAGTCCTTGTATTTCATCATCAAAATTAACACCCATTCCTGATAGCTGATCAAGAACACCTTGAAAATCATTTATGTGATCAAGAATAGGACTGCCCTCCTTGTATTTAAAGGTCATCAATTGCTTTAGCAAGAACAACTTGTTATTGCCAATTTTTGAAGCGTAAAACGTCTCCAACTTTTCCCACAATGTTCTAGCATGCGTCTCCTTCACAATATTATTGCGAACATTATCTTCAACCCATTGCCTTATATATCCACATACTTGTTGGTGCTCGAAATCCCAATTTTCATCAGTCACAGTCTCAGGTTTATAAGCAGCAAAAACGGGAAGATGCATCTTCTTCACGAAGAGTAGATCTTTCATCTTGCTTTTCCATATGTTGTAGTTTCTTCCGTTTAGACATACCATCTTGCTCATATTCCTCTTCATATAGAGAAGCTCGCTCTGATACCACTTGTTGTGACGAAAAGATGAAAACGAAAATCTAAAATAAAGAACACCAAGTTTAACGTGGAAAAATCCTTCAAAACAAAGAAAACCACCACGGGATCGACAAGATCCGAATTGCTTCACTATAACAATAAGAGAGTTACAATTATTCTTCTAATGGCTACACAACAAGTGCCAAAAGAGAACAAACAATAACTACACCAACAAAAGATAAATAGAAGGAAACACCATCCAAACACAGCTGCTGTTTGGGACCTAAAACAGGATCTTTCTGACTTCCAAATCCAATCTCCACCGTTCAAATCAACCATCAAGATGTTAGGAACACTCATTCCAAATTTCAGCCCGATCCAACGGTTAGTTAATCAGGAAACACGATCTGAAGGTTGGTGATCGGAATAAAAGACTGCAGCAAAAGAACCATTTTTCTTCTCTTTTCTCTCTTATTGAAAGCTCTCTCAAAAAACCTCTTTTATGTCCTAATGTCTTTTAAAGACAATACTAATGAGCAATCTGAATTATTCTCTCAAGATCATCCTCTATTTATAGAGTTGTGCTTTTCCTTACAAAGTCAAAACCAACTCCTTTTCTTAATAGAATTGGAAACCAAATAAAGAGAATAATTCAAATCTTTTTTCAAGTAGGATTAGGCCATGGGCCTTTGGCTGGAACATGGGAAATAGCCCAACACTTTGAAGTGTTTTGGAAAAACTGATGGAACAGCCCGGCTTCTGCTTAATTTAGTGATTTGAAACCTGGATTCAATTTCATTGATTACAGCTAAAGTACCTTGTAAATTTAATGCATAGAACTTACCTTCAAAGCAGATGGCGTTAGTAAATTGCATTAGTTTCCTTTTTGAGTAGTTAGGGTCAAGCAAGGTGTTCTCTTCTTTCATCCATTTATTTTGGTATCCAAGATGAGAAACCGCAAAAGCTGGATTGGAACATTCTGTTATTGTTATAAGGATTTGAAGACAGAGTTGCAAACTTGAACGGAATTGTGGGATCCCAAGTGGGAATACTCCGATAAGTGATTCTTGAAGTAGGAATCAAGAGAGAGTACATTGCAGGATCCTTCCCTGCAGCGACAATCAATCCATGTGAACATCCATGAAAATGTGTCCAAGGAGTATACCATGGCCTTTTAGGGTACTATCAATACTTTGGTTGTACATTTTTGGCACTACATAGCTTAGGTGCTGTTCTCTATGATTTAATCCCAGGTGTTGCAGAGTTCAAGTTTGAAGTACATACATAACTCAAGAATTAAGTGAATTAACTTCGAATATTACAAGGATACTTGTTTTACTAAGTTTCTTGTGTAACTTTTGAGCATACATAACTCGAAACTTAATGTTCTACTCAAATGAATCATTTGAAGTAAATAACACACAACTCAAGAATTAATTGAATACTTTTACACAGGCACTTGTTCCACTAAGTTTCTTGTGCAACTTCTGGGCCGGTGAGTGCTGTGGAAGTGTGGCTCTTTTGGGATTGTTAGATGCCTTCTTCCACGAGATAACATTCTGGAAGGCGTCAAAGCTTTAGCTCGGGGCATTGCTGCAGCACCGTTTTCATGAAGCTTCTCTACTTTATTTGGTTTTGAAATTTCTACTGATGCTTCTTGTATAACAGTGAGTTGCTGACCTTGTCTCAAACATAATGCCATGGGAAATTTAGCATTTCTTAAACTGGTTGTTTTTACTTGTGTTGCATGACATCTCTCTGGTGTTATACTAACATACTAAAAACCTCGAGATACATGATAATGATAAATCATTTCACAAGCCCTTTGAATCTCTCTCATTGCCTTCAGGATTATGCTCCGTGTATCTGTTTTCGTTGTCAGGATCTTCTGCATTGCCCTAAATACCACAAATAATATATTCAAGAGAAGATTTAATTACCACGGTGAAAGAATTCCAAAGGAAAATGGTTTCCCCTAGTTGGTGCAATGAAAAGATTACTTGAACATCACCTTCCTGTTTTTTGCTCTGTAGTTCAGCTTCCCTAAGAATCCCCTTTCCTGAAAATATATTGCTCATTCATAAGCATTTAAGTATACACGCTGATTCTAGACCTGTTTTCATCGGGGACGGAAACATTCTCTTTGTTATCACTGTCCACGCCCTTGCTATGATGATGTCCTGCCCCTTCTGAAGTCAATTCGGTACCATTTACGACAGTACTATTATGATCCTCTCCACTTGGTAATTGACTTGGTGGAAGATCATTTCCTGCCAAAACTGTCTGATCAACATACCTGCTTAATACATCCGTCATGGCATCTGTGGATGCCAAATCCACATTTTTGTTCTGTCAGTGTAGAACCTTTATGGTTGTCTTTGTTACTGTCTCTCAGTGTTAAATCAACCTCTGCCTTGCTGCATTCATTTTTCTGCCATGTTCTTGGAGTGGCACTGCTTTTCCAGTTTAGGTTGGCTCTGAAAGTTAGTTAAGTGTACACGTCTGGCTTCCCTTGGTTCTCGAGTTTGAGACTTTCCGCTATTCTTGGGTGTCTTGCTTTTGTCCTTGTGAGTATCTCTGTTCCTCAAAGGATCTCTGCAATTAGGTTTTGTATCCTTTGATTTTGCGGAATAATCTAGTAGACGCTTCTTTTTATCTGTAATCTCTAGCTTCTTGATTCCTTGACACAATTTGGTTAAGGAAGTCGGCAGTTTCACTGATTTCTTTAAACTGATGGCTTTCTTCAGGGAGAGGAAGACCAAAGCCTTTGCTATGATTCTATTCTTTGGGTTTTGCACACTATGAAAGGAATTTGTGTTGTCTTATGTATTCAAAACTGTAAATTAGAAATATTGTTAAGATGAAAAGAAAGAAAATATTCGAGTTCACATAATTTATTGTGTGTTCTTAAGAAATTTAATCCCCTCACCGTATTTGAGGTTGTGGATCCAGAATAAAACGGATATACCTATTAAAGAAGTAGTGGTACTCAGTGACGGAGCTAGGGACTTTTAATAAAGGGGGTTCAAAATCTGAAGAACTAAACACACGAACTCACTGAAGGGGTTCAACATCTACTATATATACATAAAAAATAATTTTAACCATGAATAAATAGTATTTTTTTCCGTCGAAGATGAACCCCCTAACATAAGGCTGGCACCACCCCTGGTGGTACCTCATATTTCAATAACTTCAGCAATGAAATCACACAAAGACTATACTTTGCTTGTAAGATAATTTATGCAGAAGATCAAGGAGAAAATTTGATGTAGAAAACTGAGAGGAAACCTCTCTATTTATAGTTAATGGTAGGCATGAATTCGCCTGTTCAGAACATATTCATCTATTCAGAACATGTATCAGCCTCTCTATTTATAGTCAATGATAGACGTGAACTCATTTGTTTAGATAGATTCATCTATTCAGAACATGTATGGTGAGTGTAAAAAATTAACAATCAATCAAATTACCGAAGTAAAAGTCAAAGCTACGACGGCGCGCGGGGAACCCTTTACTTCACACTTTAAGAGTTAAAAGAAGTGTTTTCTAATATTAGGACAAAAAAATTCCTCTCTTCTACCAATGAGGGAGAAATGACTTTTCATTTTCCATTCACTTATTTTCTAATTCTCATTTCCCAATTCACACCTTACTTAAACTCAATAATCCCCCACGGAGAATGCCTATTGTTAAAGCATATGCATGAAAAAACCGTGTGATTCATAAGTAAGGATTAATTGCATTTGGATAAATAGGTTTTCCTTTGAACTTTTCATAGTGAATATATATCGAATATACTCGATCAATCGGTAGATTTTATATTTTTAAACCATCAAGCTTTGGTGTATACCCAGACAATACAAGTCACACAATTAACCCTTCAGTTTGTTTTTGGTTCTCTTTGTTTCGTTCTTTTCAGCCATAAACACTTCCTGGTTCATAAATGTGTAGAGAACTAGCCTTACCGGATTTTTCTTGAAGCGGCATACACTTCACAGTTACATAGTTGATTTCTAAATATGTTATCCCGTAGAAACACCATTTGATATATCCCGTATCAAATGGAGAAATCATTAATAAAAATAGACATATAAATACCCTAATGTTTTGTATATATTGAAAGGTAAGACACAAGTACCCCCTAGACTATGACCGAAATCCCAGAGACACGCCTAAACTTAACTAGGGTCCCATAACCCCCTAAACTAATTTAAAATGGAATAAATACACCAGAAACGCTGACATGACATAGAGAGTGTGTATACTTTCTTGAAGGCAAGTGATGAGTGCACAAATTGAACACATGCCATTTTTTTATTGGTAACTTTATAATTAGTTAGTACACATATTTATTGATATTAAAATTTATATATATTTAATTATTTTTATTTCTTTCTTTGTAAAATATTAATTTTATTTCTTTTCACTTTTAACTTTTTTTTAAAAATTTATTTATCATCTTTTCACTTTTAATTATATTTAAAAAATTATGTGTATTTTTAAACAAAAATAATTTAAAAGTGTCCTTTAATTATAACGTTTTAATTTTTATGTTTTATTTGTTTTTCTTCCCTTATTTTGATATTCGTTCAAAATTATCTTATTTAAAATACAAGACATTTGGAATTAAATTTGAAATCAAATCAAAACAAAAAACAAAAAAAAGTAAATAAAAAAAAATACACGAGAAAAAACAATGAATGAAGATTAAAAAAAAGTTATGATACAAGGTAAAAAAAAATGTGTATTAACTTAATTTAATTACAAGATAAAGAAAATAAGAATATTTTTTCAATTTTTTTTTATAGAAAATAAATAAATAAATAATATTTACACATCACAATCAACTTGGATGGTTGAAGGTGTCACGTCAGCATAATAGGTGTACAAAAATCGGAAAAAATGAGTTCAGGGGGTAATAGGACCCAAGATACGTTTAAGTGTGTCTCTGAGATTTCAATCATAGTTTAGGTGGTTACTTGTGCCTCATCCCTATATTGAACAATCAAGTCATTTGTCTAGACTAATTATTTATCAAATCAACTTGTACTTTCTTTCTTCTGATTTAGATACTCATTATACACATGTTTTAATATTGTCTTATTATTTCAAAAAAATCTATACAAATTGGGAAACACACGTGCTCAAAATTTAGTAAATTAAAAAAGGCAAACTTGAATTATGATAGTGAAGTCCATTCTCAATATTGTGGTATATCAACCATTGGAATATAAAGATCCCTTTCACCTAGAAAGTAACATTTCTTTCCAGTCGATTTTTCCAAGTGTGAAATTTTATTCAACGAATAGTATAAATAAAATAAAAATGCACAATGAATTACTTTTTCTCTTTAACTTGTCTAATATTTTAAAAATAAATTAATTGTTTTTCCTTCATTTGTTACCTTGCGACCTGCTCCAATTATAAGGGCTAACGACACAGATAAACATAGAGATCTTTCTTTGAAGGAAAATCAAGAACGGGAGTCAGTGATGCGGTAATGATGGACTGATAATCCGAGGGCAGAAATTCTTCCCGAACGAAATTGGAATCAGCTGCGGATTGAAGTCACTACAGAAATGCGCAACTGTAATCTCTAAATCACTTCAATCCGTTGCTGAGTCCCATTCTTTTTGGGAAAGATTTTTGTCCTCTGATTATCCGTCCATTTCCACATCACTAACTCCCGTCCCTGATTTTATTTCAAAAAAGGATCTCTATGTTTATCTGTGTCGTGTCCCCTCTTAATTGATGCAAGTTGCAAGGTACTAAAAAATTAACAAAGAAGAAAAGCAATAATCTATTTGTGGACTATTAGGCAAGTAAAAGTGAATGAGTAATCGATCGTGCATTTTTACTTTATATATGTTATGGTTCAATAGAGTTTCACACACTGGTTTCCAGATGTGGCTAAGCTCAAACGTTTCTGGTCAGTTGATATTGGGGGCACAATAAGAGTTGGGGTTCTCCATTTGTGAGCATAAGATGCAGAAGACATTTGTTTTTCAAGAAACACCCTTATTCTACTTTTTTAAGTTTACAGTTGATATTAAGTATCAATATTCGTTGTCTTCCCTCACTTAGGCCTCGTTTGTTTGCAAATTTTAATATTTTAGATCTAAGTCATTAATTATTCAGATTTAATCATTAAGTGTCTTTGTTTTGCTTATTTTTCAACTGTCTGAATTAGTAATGGTTAAACTCTATAACAAAGTTTTAATATCATTAAGATGTCTATTTAATAATCTCTACAATGATAACATTTCATCGCTTCTCTATCTCACTATCACCCATAATTCATTCCAGTCACAACTACCATCACTATCAATCACCACCACCTACCATCCATAACCACCATCCTTTATTCAACCACAACCACCACTATTGTCAATCACCAAAATCAATCATCACCACCATTAGACATTATTTGCAATCAACACCACCAATCATTATTATATTCACTAATCACTATCGATAATTATCACAATTTGTCAACATTGTATTTCACTAACTGCCATCATTATTCACTATCTCCATTAGCTAATAGTATCATTCCACTATTAATTATCAACCGCCACCACCAACAAGAACGATTAATCACTACTATCAACCATTATACCATAAGATACTAGCCACAATTACCATCATCACTCAACACCATCCCAATTGACACACACAATCACCATCGTTAATCATCACCAACACCAATTGTTATATATAAAAAAAAATCATTAATATAATTTTAGATAAATTTCGTATTTTTTAACTTTATATTTATTATTTTTAATAAAAATAAATTCTATACATTCAGATATTGAGAAAACAAACAATATTAACTATTTAGTATTCAAATCTTAATGCAATATCTTAATATTTAGATGTATATTCAGATTGAAACATCTAAATATTAATGTACATCTTAATATTTAGATTCAGAGGTCTTAATCTTAATAAAAACAAACGATGCCTTAATCACAAAGAATTACATTTTTTTTATAGAAGGTTAATTTTGTTTATTGTATATAAAAAATGTTGATGTAAACACAAGTTTTAAGCACACATGGTCATGCTATCACACAAACGTAATGCATATCACGATCTTAAACATGGTAATATTACTAGAATATGTTGCAAAGAAAATACCTAAAGCGTAATTATCGATCATACATAGATGAGTGAAAGTGTGAACTGAAATCGATTTATACCTCCGTGCCCACTTTAAGCACACATGTTAATGCTATCACATAAATTTAATGCATATCAAGATCTTAAGCATGATAATTTTACTCGAATACATTACGTTGCAGAGAACATACCTGAAGCGTAAGCATTATCATACATAGATGTGTTGAAGCATTTAATTGAAAATTGATTTCTACCTTTGTGACCTAACCTTAGGCTACTAGTAGGGCCGCTAGTGATGAAATTGTGCATATAATATGTGATAACCCTAATGAATGGGGGGATGATCAATTTATAGAGGTTGAGATCGATGTCCATCATGTAACCAATCTAAAGGACGAGATTTGTTCTAGCTTTATATTAATTCAGTCACACATAAAATAATAAAAAGTCTAACATTCTCTCACTTATCTCAAAGACAGCATAACACTAATATTTATTGACATATTCATTAATTGCAGATAAACTACAATTCTTCTATAATGACCATCATACATACCAAGATATGAGAAAAAACACTAGTGTGAGTTATGACAGTTATACATAATTTTCCGCTATATTTTTTTGTTGTTGCATATACTACAATGTAAACAACTTAGCATATCAAGTACATAATTAATTAAACATTTAAAATTATAATTTTTTATAATGTCTCATTGAGGCTTATCTTATAATATTTCAAAACAACAACGTGCATATTCTTATGAGAAATAGAAATTCATTAATGCATATTATAAATACATAATTGAGCTCTAAGTGTCAAAACATCATAACCACATCTATCATAAATACAATCATGATATCATTGCAGTGGACACCTTTTTGTTTCTATATCTTCTCTTTGATAACAAATAACTTTTTAGTTCATAAATTTGATATCTTTAGAGTATTAGTCAAATTCTACAGTATTTCAAATATAGAATAAGATGCAAGACAATAATCTATATTGCTTTAATTTGGGTAAGTATAAATTCGAGAAATCAACTACCATATAAAAAAGATATTGACTTGGATAAGTATAAGTCTGAGAAATCAACTACCAAATAAACGAAGTGATATATGCACTTTAAGAGGTGGTTTTACTCCATTACAAAGGAATAAAGAAAAAATAATACGGAAAAGTCAAACAATTATTCCCTGCAAGAAAATATAAGCATTAGAAAAATATACTATATAATAGATCATTGATACAAAGACTATAAACAAACAACTAAAATATTACTTGGACATAAGCTTAGATAAAAAGGGAATATTGTAGATGAGTTCCAGAGGAATAAAAAGGAAAATATATGAAATAGAGAGGGTCAAAGCAATTGAAGTCCTTGAAGGCAGTTTTAAAAATAATGGAGAAGAAAAAAGACTCCGAGTCTTCCAATCACATATTTTTCTTATTATATAGAGTTTAAAATAACTTTCTATATAACTTATCATCAATAACAAAATCTATAAGAGATTACAAATCCCTCAATTGCAAGAATGTATGTTTACCCACTTAATGCAATAAGTAATAAATATTTTTTTTAATGTCAATATACATAGTATATAACCAAAATAATATTAGTAGCTTCATAAATTTATTAACATGTATGATATAGTGATTTGGCTATTATCCAAATGAAATTAAAGAGGAGACTTTTGGACATCTTTTGTCATAATTAGTGGGCATGCCATTTTGTTTCCGCTTATTAATTGATGAGGTAGTAAATTAGGATATATATCCTAATTACTTTTAATGCATTATTCATCAATTAATGAAGAATGGTCATCAAGATACAATTAGATGAATTTAGTTTATATAGCAAAATTATTCATTTAATAAAAAAAAAGATTTATTATTTTAGGGTAAGGGTATATTTGCAATCCAACTTTTTAATATAGTATATATGATGATAACAAAAAAATAATAATTTGTTTTCAACTATTGGCTCTTCCCATACTGGACTTATTGTTTGAGAACCATAATAATCAAAACAGGGCGAAATAGTAGCATTTCCCATTTCATAAAACCACCAAGTATTAGTAGCGCACGCTTAACGAAATAGACAGTTGCTTCTGCAGCCCAATTGACTTGAATTAATGGAGCAAGATCCACTTTTTGGGGAATATGAGTCAAAGCTAATAACAAGAATATTTCTAATAGAACATCTTTCACAATACATGGAGAAATGGTTCACTAATAAACCGAGGGATAAGTTTCAAGATCAACGAGCTCACTTGGGTTGGGCTTATAAGAAGTTTTAAATGGGCTCAAAATATAATCGAGTATAAATGTCAAGAAATAGACAATTGACGCTTCTGTATTTAAAGTTCTTTTAAAATCATTCTATCATATACAGCTCCTTTTTTATATCCAAACAGAAAATTTTGAATGAAAAAAGGAGCTAGCCCCAAGAAACATATTTCCAATACAAACTTATCTATACATCTGTAAAAATACCCCCAACAAAAGCAAAGGACTACTTTACATGGGTCAAGAATCTGTATCAATGGTTTGATATCTGCATTTCTGATATCTCATTTTGAACGAACGCCTAGTTGTACCATATCAGCTAATTACACATCAAGTTCCCTTTGTACCAACTTCAACTTAAAAGCCACTGAGAATATTAGGTTCTTCGGGAGAAGATGATTCAACTAATTCGGGGACTTGATCGAGCAAGCGATTCATTGTGTCAGGAAACTCACCCTTGGCCCGGTTAGTCTTACCCCCAACAACCACTGACGTTCCATCTTGTAAGGCCCATAGCTTTTGAAAAAGTTACAATACACATAAAAACATGTAAAAACAATGAGATTTCCAAAATTTGGTAGCTCAAAGTTGTTCATGGTTTGGCAAGAATATTTACCTGTGTATGAGATAAATAACTGATGCAAGTTGTAAGCATGAGAGCACCAAAACCAGCATATACAACAGGTACTCCTGGATCAGTCTGCATCAAATCATGGTTCACGATTCACAAATAAGGGAAAACGCAAGCAAAATATGAAATAATTGTTGCTGAATGAGGATTCATCGCGTTTACCTTTAAGTCAAGGCCACTACTCCCAATTGCATCTGCAATAACAATTTTTATCCCATCAATCTCGATTGGAAGATTTGAATTAGGCCGTCTGACTCCGGCAAATTTCCCTTCTTTATCATAAAGAATAACTGACTGCAAATCACGTGCGAGCATCGATCTGGATGTTGTGCCGATACAAGGACAAAAAAGAGAATCAGAGGAGTTGACATAATGGAGAACACTAAGGGCTCGTTTGGTGTGAGGGATAATACCAAATAGTCCCGGGATTAAATTATAGTACCGCTTATTTTGTTGTTTGGTTGGCAAGTTTGGGATAACTTATCCCGGGATTAATAATTAGTACCGGGATAAGTTATCCCTCTCCTTGGGTGGTATAGTAATCCCGGGATAACTT
>JAJOOR010017521.1:0-23834 GCA_036250505.1 Solanum acaule
ACCCAAACATGATGAAATTGAAGTGTTTGTCCAAGTAAAGAATCAATCTGAGAACACAGTGTTTTCCTCTTGAAATGATTCAATATCACTGTGATTTTTGGCTTGTTTGGACCGCGTAAATCCCATTTAGACTTCATTAACATCAACTCAGAAAGTGTCTCAGTACCACCAAGATTCTTGTTTTGAAAATCCCTCAATTCTTGATACAACTCTGTCTTCAACTTAATCATAAGTGCATCATTAGACTTCTTTTGTTCAAAATCAATCTTCTCATGTTCACAAACATCAACAACTGATTTTGACTCAACAACATGACTAACAACACGTGGAGGTATAATGAAGTGTTTCCACGACTGAGCGATGCGCGTAGCCCAAGTAAAATCTGGTTTACTACTTAAATCTATTGATGGACTCATGTAATACAGAAGAAATGTTGCATAAACAGCAAAAGAAAACTGTAAACAAGTTAATATTGTCACAACTTTAGTTGAAGAACCTTTTTGTGATCTCATTTTTGCTGCTTTTCCTCCCATATAGTCATTCAACATTCCTTCTAAAGAATCTCCACTTCTTATATTAGGATTTCTAGATAACCCCATCTCATATATGGAGCCAAATCCAACCTACAAAAATGTTAAAAAAACACACTCAAAGACTATAAATACAACGACATAGCCAGGATTTTCACTAAGGGGGTTCAATTCAACGTCTGCTATATATATATATATGTACATAAAAGATAACTTTAACTATGTTTGAACAATATAATTTTCTGTCGAAGGGATACATATAACAATCAAGTAAAGATCAAATCTTGAAAGAACACATTATTTTCAGCATATATATACAGTAAATATATACTATGAAAAGTACTATACATATAAGCTCTACTACACCAATATTTTCGACTAACTCAAAATCTTCTTGAAACTCGTTAAGTTAAAATTCTGGAACCGCCTTTGTTGATACTTAACAAAAACTATACATTTATACCACACAATTTCAATCTATGATTGTAAGAGCACATTATTTTTCAACATAGACAATAAATATTTACGTGAAAAACTCCGAAAAGTAGTATGAACACAAGTTACATATTACACCAATATTTTCAAAGAACTCAGAATATTGAATGCGTTAAGTTAAAATTCTGGAACTGTCTGTATCATATTTAACCAAAACTACAACACTTACCACACAATATATGTCAATAGTTGATCAAACAAGGTTGTTCTATGATTGAAAATGAACTACTAAAAAGTGTTATGACTTTTTTTTTTTTTTTTGGTATTGGAATTTGTAGAGCAATGGATCTTGTGCAAAAACTATATAGTATATATATATATAGGACATTTATTAAAAGTATATGTGAAAAGTAATAAAGTTGGAATTGAAGGAAGCCATGAGAAATGAGGCAAGATCACATGGGGTTAACGGTTTAAAGGTAATATTATAATTATACTATATGCTTTCTTACACATACAATCACTCAATTCATTAATTAAAAAGTCCGGTTTTTTAGCCTTATAAGAAGGCCTCCAAATGCGTTTTCAACACTCCAAATCTAATCTTTGTACCTAAGAGAGTCTTATAATATCAGTTTTCGTGAGTTTCATATTTTAACTATCTAAATTATCAGTCTAATGTATTAAAACACATCTCGATATTGATTAGGGGACCAACTATCAGTTGTTCCATTTTCAACTGAATTATCAGCTATTTCGTAATTTTTCTACTTGAACTGTCATTATATATGTATTAATTAAAACATACCTCGAAGTTCAATTATCTGTTGTTCACTTTTCCTACCCAGACTGTCACCATTTATGTATTGATTAAATAATTAAAACACACCTCAAAACTGATTAGTCCAACTATCTATTGTTCCCTTTATTTACCTGAATTGTCACCATCTACTCAACTAGGTATGTTTTAATACATAGATGGTAATATTTTAGATGAAAAAAGAAGAAGAACAATAACTGATAGTTAATGCGTGAATAAACTTACGAAAAAGTGATAGTTATGTGTGTGATCAATTATTAGTACTACTGGTAGTTATGATAACACTGTTTTTGAAAAACATCAGTAACAATTAATTTGTCACTAGATAATTTTTATTTATCAGTTATTTTTTTTATAATATAAGAAATACAATCTGAAAACTTATTACTTTAGGGAGGAAAAGTATTTAAATTATCAAATTTTAGATAGAAGAAAAACGTTGAAATTAGGATATTACTCAAAGTTGTTGATCACATGAATCTTTTAAAGAGTAAAAGACTATCAATATTCAGGTACATAGTATATTTCACTTGCAAAAAACTCAAAGAATCACACAATTTCCAAAATGTTAAAACCACTCACAATCTCAAATTGTCAAACCCAACTTCCAAGAAAGAAAAAAAAATCAGATAGTTCAATGTACAAAACATTTCATATTATCCATGCAGGGTTGAAAGAAGGTCGTGGTATACTCCATGGAGTATGATGTAGATAATATATTCTAGTGCAATATTAGTAACTCTTTCCACGACTCATCAAACTCATGCCTTATAGGTTACTAGGAGATAACTTTACTATTATTCCTAGATTCCCCTATTAAATTTTCAAGCATCACTATATAAATAAAAGTAAAAATATATAGTGATGGAAATTTGACGTTAATCCTTTTTAACGATGAATTATCAAAGAATCATATTAAATATGAATTATTCATCAACATTTAACATCTTTCATTACAATTTATGTAAACCTATTTGACTGAGTGCACAAGTTGTGTTTCTTTAAAAGAAAAAACGTTTGAAATTTGTAATGTTATAATATAAGCATGCATATCATTTTATTCAATCCCACTATTATAATATTCTTATCATTGTAACTCTAGAATAACTTTTTCTCAATCAAATGACCTTCTAAATACTTAAAATGAGATGAAGAAAATAAAAAGCACTAATAATAAATACTAAGATATATACGTGTACATTACCTTGGGAATGAAGAAAAATGACAATAATTAAGAACAAAATATTTGAGAGCCTTTTCTTCTTGAGCAAATTAAGCTTACACCAAAAAATGTCAAAAGAAAATTGTGATTGAACAAAAATAGATTGAGTATGAAGAATTTATAGTGAAATAAAAAAGTTGGCCTATGTTGACCTTTTAATAATAATTAGTATGAACATACATATTATGTATAATATATAGTAGTACATTTTAATTTTTTGAGTGGATGAATATTGCAACAATACTTCATGTTATTGCTTTTTTGCCTAACTTTTGGAACAAGTTGAATGCAAGATTAATTTGCTTACATTTGTGACATATTTTTATAAAGTTTATCTTCGAGGAAATTGCATATATGCAGCCAATATAATGGTTCTAAAAATTTGTAATTTAGGAAATCGATCACCAAAAAAAAATAGAAAAAGATCGATTTCTTTAGTGACTGAAATTCGGAAAATACAAATCAATGTCTAGAGATCAGTTTCTTTTTTGTAGTGATTGTTTTATTAACTTATAAGTGACGATACTTTTACGCATAAAACGCTGCATGACAAAGAGACAAACGCAAATTAAGTGAAACTTTAATTAAGGGTTTGTTTTTGTCATTAATTCATTTAAAAGTTAGGTGAATATTTACATGAAAATAAGGTTTATGTCTCTTGTCTTTTTTCTAGAAATGATTAACATATACTGAAGCAAAAAAATGAACTTTAATTTAATTGTAATAATAAACAAAGGAATAAAAACAGTGAAATTTTGTTTGTGAAATTAATAATTAATGCATGCTGGAAAGTCAACGTAAATATATAAAACTAAAAAAATGTATTGGTCAACGATCAGATCTATAATTATATTTTTTCTTAAGCTAAAAAAATAAATTACGTAGAATCTATAATAATTGGAAAATGGTTTTAATTTATATAATTGAGAGTGTAGCTTTTTTTTTTGGTCGAGCACCTAAAAATAATTACTATTTTGAAAAATAAGACAAACGTATTACATGCTATGACATGTTAAATTAGACTAATAACATTAAAAAAAACATATCCTATCGGTATGCTTCTAGCAAGAACGACTCCTGAATGAAGGAGTATTTCGTTTGTGTTTGTGTTGACGATTTCTGATTTGAATTCAGCGAGTCGTGCCCCCTTCCAATGATAGACATATTGTCCTCTTCAGATATAAGTTAAATTCACTTATATAAATATATTTAAGAAAATCCAAAGTTGAAAAATAATCTTATCTTTATACGAAATATAATAACTATTTTTTATTATTACTTCTGATCAAACATGTAACTACACATAAATTTATAAAATCAATTTCTAATATTTAAAAATATTTTTCAACACATAATTTTTATTAGTTATTTTTTTTAATCAACTAATTCAAACAGACTCTCGTCGAATCATTTCTTCAAAAAATTATGTTGACTTCCAAAGTGCTTTATTTGGTGTTCATGATCTACTAGTGCTTTATTGGGTATTTTTTGTTGTATAGTACATGATTGACTCTTGAGAAAGATTTTAGGGTTTGACCCTACATAGAATATAGAAAAAAAGAAATGAAAAAAATATTATTAATTATTTTTTAGTGTAGATTTTTTTTTAATTATATAAAAGGATGCCATAATTCCCTAATCATAATTAAGTGGGCGGTAGGTGCATGTGAAGAGATCCATTCTCTACGTACAATTTCATGATCAATGTGAAACCCTGAATTATTATCAAATGAATTTGACTTATATACACAATAAATTAATAGTATAAAATTTGTACACTATCAGTATATCAGAAGATTTAGCATGAATTCATATTGAAGTTGGATTGAATATTTCATTGGGTTTTGAGAAGGATTTTAATGGCGATCGAACTCCTCTTCTTTGAAGTCTAATGGTTTGGGGGACGTCAATTTTTCCCTGAATTTTCCTCTTCTTTCCGTTCAACACTCATATTTGAAGGTACAATTTTTGTAGTTTCATTATTTTATGCCTATATCTAGAGTTTGATGCAATTTATAATGTATAGTTTATGCTACTTTTTATCTATGAAAATTTATTTACATTATCAGTGTAACAACAACAATAACATATTCATTATAAATTCAGGAATATATATATTTTTATATATAATATATACAACCTTTACCTCTATTTTTATGAAGAGTAAAGAGATTATTTTCGATGTTAAAAAAAATTTAAAGTTGAAAAAATCATATGGATAACTACACATACATGAAATTTATGTTAGGGGTTGCCTAGTTGCATAATGCATATGGCCTAACAATATATATAGCAATTAATAATGTGTTTGAAATCATAGTCTAAACTTTTTTATTTTTCTATTTTAGATATACATAAACCTCTTGGTCAATATAAAAGAACTTGGTCCTCAAGTGGATGTTGGCTACATCTTTGATTGATAATATATAAGTGGAGTTATTCCTAATTTAAATATATCATCTCGAGGCATTTCACATGCTATAAGGAAACTTCTATGTCCTTCTAATTTTCAATCAAAAATTATTTTATACTATATATTATAAGTCATAAATAATATAATAAATATATGTATAGGGTGATTTGAGCCTAATGTTCCCTATATTAAGGTAAAAAAACACTTGTCTTTATTGGTATATAATTAGTGTAAAAATCATATAATGTGGACTTTTTCTTGTCTTTATACTTATATTAGTCAACTTTCTATCAGAATATATATTCTTGATCGAAGAGCCTCTTTTGAAGTGAAATGTGTTTAAATAGAACAATATAAATGATGAAAAGTAACATAATCGACTCCACCTTGTTTGAAATTGAACCGTATTTATTAGAGTATACAACAAAATTGTATTGTACTCCAATTATTGGTAGCTAGGGGCACTTAGTCATGGTACTATATGAATTACATTGGGACTTGGTGAAAAAGAGTTACTATTATTTTGAAATAATAAGAAGATTAATACTATTATATCAAAAAGATATGGGAAAAAAGTCTGAAATATATCCGAACTTTGACCGAAATTGCTGTAACAATATCGAACTTTGGAAGGACCTTTTATCCCTGCACTATTTAATAGTGTATTTTAAAGGTATATATGTGCCCACGTGGACATCATAAATATTGCATCATTATAAATAGTAACGTGTCCACGTGGACACATATATACCTTTAAAATACACTATTAATAGTGCAGGGGTAAAAGGTCCTCCATAAAGTTTGGTATTGTAACAGTAATTTCGGCCAAAGTTGGAATATTTTTCAGACCCTTTTCCCAAAATATATTATACATATTAAATAAAGTTTGGGTATTAATTGGTCTAGGACATTGCATTATCACGCTATCTATATATTAATTAAATCAAGTTGAAGATTTCATAATTGTCTTATTATTTTTATTTATAATTATTTAGGATCACTAAGAAGCTTTGATATTTTTTTTAATTTTTAATTTTTGTATAAATGGGAATTGTCCATTTGACAAAAGTGACTCAAAATACCACTGTGTAATCAGTAGTGCGGTTGGTAGGTGAATTAACTTTATAATAATATAAATCTTTGATTATTTTTTTCAAATATTTCGTACACCAAATATTTCTTTGTAATATATGTATTAAAATTATTAATAACAATTTAAATTCAATGGGTTTATTGAAAATAATATTTCATCCTTCACAGAGTATGAACAAGGCTATACGTATATATACACCAAGCTTCTTAAATCCTACTTATGAAATTATACGTCTAAGAATGATGATAAGATCTAGACTACGAGGATACAAAAATTAAGTAGATGTTTGCCGATGGATTTTGAATTTTTTTTCTATTTTTTTTTTAAAATTTATGAAGTTGAAGTTGAAGATAGAATTATGTTTGATTATATGTTTTGCAAAGGAAGGAGGATAACAAGTTATTTGAAAATAATTAAGATGGAGTTGAAAAATAAATTCGGAATTTAATCCCATTCCAAATTAAATTTGAAAACTTTATAACCAAACATTAATTTTGAATTTAAGTGAAAAAATATTATTCAAAATTGTTCATAAGCACATGAATTGGGTCTAGCCCCAGTATGGGCTTATTTTTCTTGGCCATTGGGCCTTATGACCCTTACACACACTAATTCTTCTTTTCATTTTTCATTTGTTACATGTTAAATGTTAAAAAAATCACATGGTGTCCTATTTGGACGACATAATACATAAACATGACCCTTAACTTGACTTCAGCAGACAACTATGCCCTCCAACTTTGAGTGTGCACAAGTAGACACTTAAACTTGTATAAAATTTAACAAGTAGACACACATGTTCTACATGGTATAGTACGCATAGAACGCCACGTAGGACACAAAAGTGTCATGTAAGGTGCCATGTAGGACGAATGTGTATATTTGTTCAATTTTATACAAGTTTAAGTGCCTATTTGTGCAAAGCCAAAGTTAAAGGTCATAGTTGTCCGCTGACGCCAAGTTAGGGGTCATGTTTAATATGAATTTAGCTTTTTTGAAATTTGAAGTTCATGCAATTATGTTGTTATCTTGATTCTTCTCTCCTAAATTCTCCGTGATTCAAAAACTGAGACAACATATTTCTCGAACTTAAAATGATGTGGACCTCCTTCTGATGTATCTAAGAATCGAGTGTTGAGTACCTTCACCGATTGCAAAATGTTTTCTCCAATAATGCTCTGAATGTCCTAAGAAAAGTTATGTAACCCCTCTATTTATAGTGGTAGGGATTATGTTGTTCAAGTGTAAATGAATTCTCTTGCTTGATTCTGAATAGTACATGTAAGTCATCAAGCTTATAACATATAATAAGGTTGCTTGCGATTAGTCAAGCTTTGTCATTTGAATACGTAACGACTTTTGATTGGTTCTTGTTTTGATTAGGCGTTGCCACATCATTTGCACAAATGTCACTCAACACCATATTTATTTCTTCCATGTTTCATTTTTCTATTTTTTCACCTTATAATGTTTGTGGCTTTTAACTGAGCATAAAGTTAAGGATCAGGTAATCATAATTCATAATCCTTTGACTAATATGCCAAGTGATAATTGTAATTATTTAACACACTCATCATCATTAAGATAATACTTATGATTGAGTTTAAGTTAGCAACAACATTGATCATATTTGTTTTTAGTTGAATATTCTTCACTTTTTACAACCCCCACCCACCCCCCACCCCCACCACATCTACCATTTTTTTTTCACAAATAAATTTTTAAAAGTTATGCAAAGTCCAATCATCATAAATCATGCCTAGTGTCCAATTATTATTGTTCCTTTTTTAACTCTTTTGCATATAGCCTTGTGGGCACACCAAAACTTATGCAGAATTTTCAAGTATATATTTGAGTACCCCATGGCCATTTTAGTCAAATTATCATCACAAATAGATTTGATCGAGTTATATTTTCATGAGTTAAATTTAATCACTGTGTAATAACTAATCTCTTCCCGATTAATTTTGTCCCCTACATAAACAAACAATGCATATAGTTCTCCCTGTGTCTCAATTTATGTAATAGTTTTCGAATTTCGAGAGCTAAATAAATAATTTTTTGGGTGTGCTTTTCAAACATGTAAATAATTCTGTCCAAATTTTTGATCAAATTAAAAAAATTAAAGTTTCATAAACGAAAAATGTCAAATAAATTGAGACTGAAAAAAAATATATATAAGTCTAGCCTAGTGCTTGTCCTCTTAGAAACAAATCTAAATCTAAATCCACGCAATCAAACAATATCTAGAATCTAAATTATGTTATATATATTATAGAAACATCGTCAACAAGCATATACAAAATAGGGCACTATGACCTTAATCAGAAATTTTGAGTTTAAATTGAAAATGAAAATAGTTATATTTAGAGTGTCGTCTTTTAAAAGTGAATCCTACAATACGTTAATTCAAATTTAATCAAGTCTTGATACGAATAAAAAACGTCAGGTGAAAAATCAATAAAAAATAAAAAAGAATATTGAACTATATGGTATACAAACAAATGGATCAAGATTATACATGCTATATTATTGGTTTGAGTCAGAGTTCCATAAGGACAAAAAAGAAGAAAATGAGCCTTTGTTTTCCATTATTTTTGAGGTTTGTGCAAATCTATTATGATTTCAATATTTTACATCATATAAACATGTACTTTATCACTAAATAAATTAGCTCCAATTCTGATAAACTAACTAATTTTTTTGCTACAAATACAAATAAAACAATTGAATTTAATTCTCTACTTGACTTTGATCGATTCAAAAGGAAAAAAAGGCGTGAAACTAAAATTACTCACTCAAAATGGGTTTTAAAAATTTATGTAGAACAATATAAGTCTAATAAACCCTTCTGAATTCAAAATAAAATAAGGAGTCTATGGTTAGTGTAGACAATGTACCATCATATCAGCATAGACGAATTTAAAATTTAAATTATGAGATAAATCTTTTAAATTGTTAATATTTAACTAATTGCATTTTTAAAGTTTAGAATTCGTAATTTTAATTGTTACGGAAAATTAAATACATGTTCACTATTTATTTATATTATATGTCGAAAATACTAAATTCAGTTAAACTTTTAATATGAAAAGAATCTTAATTTCCTTTATTTTCTTGTCTTGCCAATTTGAAACATGAGTGCTTGCCTTTCTAGTCACTAATCTTACTTATGTATTCTTGCTCTTTTGTCTTATTTATCGTAAAGCTATTAATCTTGAAAGTATTCTTTGAAGCAAATTTTTTGATAAATCAACGAAATTGGGATTGGACTCGCGCACATGAAAAATGGACTGACTAATAAAACTAGTGATTTTCCATCCCCCCCCTCCCCCCCCCCCCGGTATAGCCTTGTTGATTTTGAGTTTATGAGTTCTGGATTCAAGAAAATGCAACATACTAATTACTTGATAAATATTTATATGAATTTAAAATATAAATAGAAAATTTGAGTCAAAACTATTGAATTATGTTGAATCCGTAGACAAATAATAGAAATGGAGAAGTACTAACACAATTTGCATAAATAAAAGAGAATTGACACTATCCCTATTCCATGATACAACGTCAATTGAAAATCCTCAAACAGAGAAATAATATTGTTTGAGCACTTGTTTCTGCAGTCTAAATTACTATATTATAAACTGCTGATTTTAATTTTTCCCCCTCAACTTTGATCTTTTCTTGACATTTATGTTAAACTAGCTTGATGGTATCTTCCATTTGGTGGAGGTCTATACTCTTCTATCTCCTCTTTTTCCCAATTAAGTTTTGATGCAACATTTTCTTGACTAGGAAAGTAGTCCTGCAAAATAATACGAGCTCGTTTGGATTAGCTGATTAAAAGTCATTGAAAGATCAAGTACTGAAACTGCTTTTATAAGTAAGAAGTTACGTGTTTTGATAAAAGTACGAAAATGTGTTGATAAATGATAACCACTTTTTTTTTGTTGAAATGACCAAAATGTCCTTATAGTGATATAACTATAAAAAAGTTTGGTTAAACTGAAAGTGCTTGTAAGGTTATAAGCATTTCGAGCACACTTACAAACACCTAGATACGTTAAAAAGTGTTTATAAGCTAATTTACCTCGAGTTTATTCATAAGTTCCTTAGCAGTAGGCGCGGATACAAAGATTTGGCGCGCGTTAGGGCAGATGAAACCTTCCTCCACTGCTTTGTCTATGAAGGCTAAAAGGGAATTATAGTAACCATCAACATTCAATAGTCCTACTGGTTTGTCATGAATTCCAAGTTGAGACCAAGCAATGACTTCAAGAAGCTCTTCTAGAGTTCCATATCCACCTATGAACAGTATGACACATTGAATCGTGTCATCATCTAATCTAACAATTTTAAGATGTTAAGGAGAGCACACGTTTATTTACTTGATTATATATTCAAAACAATGGATAAATAGTTATGTTTTTTAACCTAAAAAAAAAAAAGAAATTTTACTTTTTATCTATTTGAGTTTTTAGTTAAGAAACCACAAGTGGATAAATCTAGTAGTTTTGGTTCAAATTGTGTATACGTGTTA
This sequence comes from Solanum acaule, assembly GCA_036250505.1. Lineage (NCBI taxonomy): Eukaryota > Viridiplantae > Streptophyta > Magnoliopsida > Solanales > Solanaceae > Solanum > Solanum acaule. The sequence continues at coordinate 11,054 of JAJOOR010017521.1, forward strand.
AAATATTTACTAAAATATGTATAAATTTAAAAATCAGATAGGGAGTCTTGGAGCAATGGTAAAGTTGTTTGTACCTAACTAATACATCACATCTTTGAGTCGTGGAAGCAACTACTAATGTTTACATTAGGATAGATTGTCTACAGAACCTGTATGAACGTTAGATATTTTGTGCACCAGACTGTGCTTCTTTTTAAAGTACAAACTCAATAACCAATTACTAAAACTTGAGGTAGTTGTTCGAGAATTCAGAACCCATAAAGTTCAAATTCCTGTCCTTCTCGACTCTCGGCTCCTAAACATATACATAGTAGATTTCTTTTTGAAACTCTAGTATTAGAGCAGAACAACAACATACTCAGTATAATCCGACAAGTAGGGTCCGTAGAGATGGCCAAGAATCTTGGAAAGGATAATGAAAACAAACCAGGTAAAGCTATAAAAGCATCAGAATGTTTGGCCATCTCTGCTTTCCTCTGGTGCATATCTGCAACTGCTTTTACCTCTCCTACTGTTTCACCAGTTATCTGCAAATGGACACACCACATACCAAGTCAATCCAAAAGGATTGGTGAGGGTCTTTTTGTATAATTATGGTGTCTAATCAACTTACTATTCGTGTCACAATTAATTTCACGAGATATATGTTACTTTCCACAAAAGTATCCCATAGTCATTTGTCATTAGCAAATTTGTACGTTTAAATTTTATAATCGTGAGTGTCTAAGTGAACTTTTATTTAATTATTCTGCGAGTGGTACTATTTTTTTATTTCATTTGTTTTGTATCTTGCTATTCCGTTGTTATATTTTTCCTGCACTCCTGCTTCGATAACATTCCTTTTGAGCTATCAAAAACAACATCTCTATCCCACGAGGGTAAGGTCTGCGTATATCCTGTTGTTCCCAGGCTCAACTTGTGAGATTACATTAGATATGTTGTAATGTGTCTGAGCTAACTTGAGTTATAAATCTCGACTAATTTCATGGGACATCTATTACCTCCCACTGACACAGATACCGATAGTTTTGTCCACCAAAACTTGAACAATATGAAAACACTCACCTAATAATTCTCAACTTTACTTATTGGCCACAAGGCTAATATCTTTAGGTGTTCATAGGAAATTGTATATATGTGACAAGAATAGGACAAAATTGGAAGAATATGAATGTGAAGTACATGACAAAGGGAAGGAGAACAAAAAAAGAGATTATCATATAAATTCTAGAGTAGCCCCCTCACTCAAGTCTCATCATGTGAGAGCAAGGCAATAAGTGTAACTTTCTACCATTATAGTGTTTAATTTGAATATCCATTTGATTGGAAGACTTAATAAATGGACCATGACTACCTAAATCAACCAATTAGGTGGGGGATTGGTGGAGGACTAGTAAAATTTCGATGATCCTTTTGTTTGCTTCTTGTGACTTTAAGTACAATTTAAGTATTCCGTGTTCACGTAGGATTCTAGGAAGGCTTGCACTCAAAAGGACGGTGTAGACAACCTATCATGACACAAACATCACTGGCTGAGTACACAATTCGAACCTGTGACCTATAGGTTACTCCAAGACTCCCTTCCATATACAAGAACTTAGTAAAAGACAATCTAATACACAAAACATCTCACGTTCACATAAGGTTAGGAGAAGGGTCGAACCTACCCTGACACAAACATTAGTGATTGATTCCACGACTCACATCCTCATAACCTATAAGTCACATAGAAACAATGCTACATTGCTCCCCTTCATGTACTATAACACTGTAAAAGACAGTCTAGTACACAAAATATCCCACGTTCACACAAATTTAGTAGAAGCGACACACCTAATAAGATATGATGTAGACAACCTACCTCACGACTCGAACCCATACCTTATAGATCATAAAAAAAACGTTACGTTGCTCCAAGATTCTCCTCCTTTTTTTGATGTCTAAAGTAGCAATGAGGACCCATCTACTTACAATAAGGGGGACCAGGACAAAGGAAAAGGAAAGGAAGGGGACAAGGAAAAGGATGGATTTTAAAGAAGAAAAGATGGAAAACAAATTAAACACAAACAACCAAACTAAATAGTAACAAAAATTCTGTTTTTTCACTTTAGGGTATGTCCCATACCGGCAAGTGCAAGAACCATGTCCAAAGATAATAAAGATGAGGTTCAAATTCCACTAATAGACTACCACAAGATTAACAAAGAATAAGAACCAAAAAAATATTCTAAATATCTTATGTTTCTCCTTTCCTCTCCTCACCTACGTTGTTCGGAATCTTTAAAAATATCATCAGAAAAGTAAAGAGAAATATCATCAGAGAAGTAAAGAAGACTTTTGAATCATATAGTCTTAAATTAAAGATATGTAGAATGTATCAACATGTACTTTAATCTTATGGTTTCAGTCATGCCACGAGAAAAACTGAAATTAAAGAGTCGTAAAAAAAACGAAAAAATATTCTTCTTAAAAAGGAGAAACGGAGAAAGTATATTTTTGAGAATCTGATATGAATGCAACAATATTTTAAAGAATCCGAACAAGAAAAAAGAGACTTCAAAATGCTACTAGTAATTAATGTTAAAAGGAAGAAAAAAGAAGCAGCATACCTCTCTAGGCATGAGTGTCCTTGGAATCACTCTGAATAAAAGAACATGATAAAAATTGAAGTCAGGGGTGTGTGTGATCATAGCAAATAATTTATCTTATTTTTCATATTACAAGTTTGACTTTTTATAAAATATTTTATACGTATTGATCTTTTAAGTGATCTGATAATGTAGACGTAGAAACTCACCCAAGGACATGACGACCACCACTGAAAACTGCTTGAGAGACCAATCCCATCAAGCCAATACTTCCTCCTCCATATACTAAGTCTATATTTCTTGATACCTTGTGTACAATCAAGAATAGTAATGTCATAAAACTGAAGTAGACGATGATATAATAATAACATATTCAGTGTAATTCCTCAGCTTTTATCCTACCTCGTAAAGATAGGCAACTTGTTTATGATATACCATCAACTTAAACAAATAGTGGACAATCATAGTTCTTTAGAAACTTAATCAAGAAAAGAGGGGTGGGGTAGGGTGAAAAGAACATTATAAAATTGGCCCCTTATGTATGAAAAAACAACTTAATGACACATTTGTTACAAAACATTAATTAGAAAAGTTTCAAGAATGCTCTTTCAAAGTATAGAGCCTTGAGACATGAATTTATAATTATGGTGTTCGAATAAATTTGTACATAATTTCACCCGGTAGGATGAATCAAGACTTACGAGTCACAACACTTTTTTTAATAATTATGGTGTTCAGACCTATGTTATTTAGACTCTTTAAAACTCCAACACGGACATAATATTGAAAGTGAAGGGTCCACACAACTTATGTTCAGACCAATCTACACATAATTTCACGGGGTACCAATTGCTTTCTACCAACATAAGTATCAAATAACTATGTCCACTAAAACTAAGGCGAATACGAAGAAATCATCTAATGTTATGTCCTAAGTTCTCCTAGTTATAATTATAGGAAACAAAATCATTTGTGCAACAATTAGTCTATTCTTGTAAAGTATTGAAAGCAGATTTTTTTTTAAAAAAAACAGAGAATTTTTACTCACAAGTTCTTTCCCAAGCTCAACTGCAGCCTCTTTGTAGCCACTCTTCTTGCCAGGACTACTCCCACAAAACACACAAATTTTCTTAAACTTTGATTGCTTCATTTCTTTCTCCATCTCCATTTTTCTAATGTGTGTTGAGTAGTTGCTTAACTTCTACTTTGCTTGTGTATATATTGATGTTATTGATAGTGACCTTTTGTAGTAAACCTTCCAACACTACACCCCACACACTTGGAGGTGGGGTAAGGGGGAGTGGGGTAGGACCCAAGGTTGTAGTATGCAAATATCCATTAAGACAAATACATTTCATACGCTCAGAACTGGACATCTGAAGCATGAACAATATACTATGATGATTGAATAAGAATCGAAATGAATCATGCTCTAGTATCATGTAAAAGAATCAATCTCCATATTGTTCAAGTCATATAAAGAGATTATTCGTCGCTTCTTCAACTATTTTAGTAAAAGGTTTCTTGAAATTATTTTTTAATTGTCACGTGCTTATACAAATTGCATTCCGTATTGAGTGTTGACAAAACCAAGCTTGACACGCTTATATCCACATCCACTCACATTGCTATCAAGTATCATATTCCTCCTCTACCCTTCTTAAGTGCATTACTCAATTTGCCCCTTCACTTGTTCTTGATCCGACGGTCTATCGAAAATAATTTTTCTATCCAATAAAGATAGAGATAAGATCTGCATACACCACTAAAATGTTGTTTGGTACATGGGATGGGAGAAGCATATATCCCATTATTTTGTCTCACCTTTTGATACCAGGTTGCATGCACTTTGACTAATTCCACGGATACCAATCATTTCTCTCTAGCAACATGTACCAGGTACATAATTCTGAACATTAAGGTTAGAACAGATGGGAAGACATCAGCTAGTATTTTGTCTTAGATTCAATGTTCTATACTATGGGATCGTAATTCCACCATTTTAGTATAAATGGTGTGATAAAATGATCGCGGTATCAACTAATAACTCAAACTAAAACATGGATGTATAAAGTTAATCTCAAATTATATTTTGAACGTATCAAACAACTCTTACTTATGGGATTACACAGAAAATAATGGTGTTGTTGTTGTTGATTCTCTTTGGTGCAAATACAAGTGAACATCCGTACGGAATGGGAGTATGGAACACTACATGTGGGGTTTCACAAGGCTGCATTTCAATTTGGAAAAAAGTCCGAGATGGATTCAGAATATGAACTTTATGCTAACATGAATATAATTAGAATGATCTCGTAAGTAAGATTTGAGAGAGTAGAATGTACATGAATTTTAATATATTTTAGTGAAATCTGATAAGGATATAATATATACAAATTTAACTATTATCTTCGGAGATAGAAATGTTATTTTTGTTATTCATGAAACATGAAATGGTAAAATAAGTTGAGATGAAAATATTGAAGAAAAGAGTATTGGCAACAAAAATAATAACAAAAATTATAAAGACAAGTATTGGTAACAAAAGTAGTAAAGATAATCAAACTACAAGAAATAATAATAGTGATAAAATTAAAGATAAGGATAATGATAAGATAATAATATATAGTTGTAAAATATCACGTTCTCCCATAGAAAAGAGAGAAATGTTCAGTTATCTTATATCTATTAATTTTCTATGGTAATTTCTAATTTTTATGCATTTCTATGTAAGATCATGTTTCTTAGATTTTTTGTTTTTAATTTCTCACACTTCTTCACTTGAGGTATTTGTGCTCCTTCTCTTCACATATTCAAATTATTTCAATTTCGCTTCACGCATCTTGTCTATCACGAAGGTCACTCACATATTATCAGGGCCGGCTCTATGCTTCTTTGAATAAGGCATTGGCCTTAGGCCCCCAATTTTAAGGGGCCTCAATTTTTTAACGATAATAAATTATGTGTTGATTTTTTTTATAGAAAAGATTAATTATTTATGATAAAATATATTTTTTAAAACAATTATTATTTTATTCTCTTTAATCTCATTTAAATAGAAGAAATAAAAAAAATTGTTTTATTTTCTTACATTGTCTACGCTAATATTCACATTATTTTATTCTTTTTTAACTCCTTTTACACTCTCTTCTTTAAATTTTTGATAAGTTAGAGTAATATTCTATCAAAAATATGAATCAATAGTCGAAAAGTGTTGAACAAAGTGAATTGTAAATTCTTTTTCTATTCTTCTTAGAATTTCAAGCATTACAACAAGCATAGTAAAATGTGGGGTATACAAAATTATCAACTTCTTGAATCAAATTTTATGTTAACAATTCATATAATAATTGTCCGAGTAAGAAAATGTTTTTCAACGTTGAATTGATAAAATTTTATCTAAAGCTAATAATTAAAAAAGGAATCGAATAAATCATTTATAAAAAAAATATTAAGTATACTTTGCATTTAAAAATGTAAGTTTTTTTTTTAAAAAAAAAATTTAATGCATATGAAGTTTATTTAGATTTTTGGCCTCCAGTTGAAATTTCGCTTTAGGCCTCCGATTGCGTTGAGCCGCCCCTGCATATTATCCCGTATATTTTCATTCCTAATCTTATCTCTAAACTAGTATGCTCCACACATCCATCTAAATATGAAGTTTATGTTTAAGTTATTTAGATGAATTATATTTTACTATACTACATTAGAGAGGGTAAAAAAATCGTTTTAATATCATATGAACGACTATTCAAATATTTATGTGATTATAATTTATTATTTTTAAAGGATAAAATAGTAAGTGTATAGTCTACACTAATTATTTCTAAATTTTGAAGTGTGTTTATTTTCCTTTTTAGCGAAATAAAAAGAAAACTTTTCTTAAATTTTTTACAACAAAAGTAACGATCTTTAAATGTTGGAATAATTATGGAAATGATAATTTACTTAAGTAATTTGATTTCTAAATGTTAAGTGTCTGACGCACTTTACAAATTTGCCATTTTTCATAGCCTTATTGTTTCTATCTTATTTTGTTGAATGAGAATCTTGAAGTATTGATAAAGTCGTATATATGTATAGGTTATAAATTTGAATTATATGATTTTATAATGATATTTGTATTTGAGTAGACTGTCTGTATTACTATATTGAAGAAAAAAATATTTAGCAACAATAAAAAAGTTATCTGTGTGTTATGACTGGCATATGTATAGGTTATAAATTTGAATTATATGATTTTATAATGATATTTGTATTTGAGTAGACTGTCTGTATTACTATATTGAAAAAAAAAATATTTAGCAACAATAAAAAAGTTATCTGCGTGTTATGACCGGCAGGTCATGAATCTAAATTTTAAAATTAATCGTTGATTCTTGCACCAGGATGGACCATTGGGCTACCTACACCACATAACCTTAAAATATTTTCTCAAATTCTACGTGAATATGAAATGTTTAGTACTCAAATTCTTTTTCTTAAAGTTTCAAATACCAAGTGGCCAAATTAAGTCTTAACTTACCCATCCCAATAAATAACCAAAAACTATTATTGATAAAACATTGTAGGAATATAAGTGATCACATGAGAAATTGAATATTATTAGGATATAATCAATTTGTTTAAGCTACATAGCATATTTGCTACACTAAAATGACCCTACAACTTAGGTTTATCCCCTTAAGAAATGCATAAATGAGTCAACCTCCATTGAATCATGTGCCCACAGAAGCAAATGGTATAACAAATTATCTTGCAAAGTATGTAGCAAGTAACCATCGAAAGGATGTAGTGCAGCGGATGCCACTGCTTTCTTTTTTAACTAGGGTACTTTCGAGTTTTGAACATAAAAAAATAATCATTGATAAGAAACGTTTTTCCTGAATGAGCCCTATACAACGTCAATCTGAATTAATTAAACTTTACTACAGATACCAGACATTAATGAAAAAAAGAGAGCATGTAGTAATAAGTAATGAATTTTATAGAGAACTTAATGTTTAATTTATTCTATTTCCTATAGTTGAGGGCATTCTTTTAGCCCCTTTCTTATTAAGATATTTTTGTTATATATGTTGTGTTTATTTGACTATTAATATGGACCTACTCTTTGTGAGGATCATGATTTGATATAGTGAATGGGGCATGTCTTCTCCTTATCAAGCAAGTGAAGCACACTAATTAATAATGGCATCATCACTACTCTATATATCCCATGCTTTAAATTTTATCTACAATTTTGTAATAATTGAAATAGGATTAATTAATGACTATGAAAGTGGCAATCCTAACCAATTCCACTATAAAAAAAACAAAAAAAAAAATTGTTGTACAAATTAAGGCTGCCACTAATTTGGCTTTTTTCACTTACCAACTTGGTTGATGTTGGGATCGAAATAATAAAGCGTTATATGATAATGATTAATCAGATAACAGAAAGAAAAATATTTTAAAAGATGTATGATTTTTATTATGATTTATGTTTTAAAAAAATATAAAATTATGAAGAGAATAATTTCTCCCTAAACAGAAACGGGTTCATAATTTGAAGTGTATTACAAATGTCCAAGATGAATCGAAATCCTCATCTAGGAAGGTTGATAAAGCTTAAGCAAAGACTCATTTCTATCTGTGGACCAAGAGACTACTTTGTTATTAAGTTTCCAACTAATATTTCTTATATATTTAATAGATTTTGCAATATACATATAGGATCCACAAAAATATTTTCGAGTTTCCAAAAACCCACACTCTATACCCTAGATTTGTCCTTGTGGACGGCTAAACAAAACTCTTTTAATGACTAATGAATACTATTATGTTATTACACGAAGGAAATATCTTCAATTTATAAATTTTTTAAATCCTTTTCTTTTTAAAAAGGATTAATTTTCTTTTAAAAGTAAAACACAAATATGATAAAAAAAACAATTAGGGCAAACTCTTCCTGTTGGTGACCAAAAGACTAGCACATGATTTGGCCCTTTAAAAGTGTTGTACCTATCTTATCCTTTAAAAATGCATTGGTTTTAAAGGTCTCAATATAAAGAATTCGACCAATATAATTATCTACTGTACACTTGTATATATGGTAGATATATAACAAATCATTTGGTTTTTAAAACTCACTAATCCAATTAATAAGATATTTTGTATCGAAAATTTTATTTTAACTCTAAAAACTCAAATACGAGACTTCTCGTTAAATTGCTAAAGTTTAATGAATTCTTTACAAATATATGTATTAGTGTACGTATGACAGAGTTGATAAGATAAAAGATGACCACACCATGAGATATAGACAGTAGCTTTTTATTAAAAACAACACGTTTTGTATGCTTTTAAAAAAATGCATTTTTACTACACAATGATTACAATTCTGAGCATCATTTCTGCTCAAACCAAACTTTTAAATAAGGTATTTGAATTTTAAAAGTGTTGTATTTAATTGTAAATATTAGTTTAAGATATATATATATATATATATATAAAGAAGTTTTTTTAACGGAAGCAAATTTGCAGTAATTACGATTCAGATCACTAATCATCGAAAAATCTTCAATCTCATGAACAACTTTAAAATTCTTCTCATTGATGCAAAGAATCAATGATATTTGTTTTAGCTTCTCTCTTTGTCATTGTTGCCTTCTTAAAATGGGAACTTTAATTTACACTTGTGGTGTCTAATGGGAAAAGGAAAAAATCACTTTCATTACTTCTTGTTTTTCTCCTTTAAGACTTCAAATTTATTGGTGGTATGTAAACATTCTGATACAAATCCAGAGAAAAAAAAAAGATGAAGTATCGTTAAACGTTGTTGGTGAAATAAATAAGATTTTTTTTAGCTTTAATCATAATTTCGATTATGAGCCTCAGAAACAAAAACAAAGTAGGTAGCACTTTCCTTTTTAATGAGCCTAACATGTAGAGGTAAATTCAGCATTTAAAATTTATGTATAATAATAATTGGTTTTCAATTAATAAATTTCAAATAAAAATACTGAATCTAATAAAAGTTATTTAATTTCCGTAAATTTATACACTATGCTCTGAATCTACCTCCTTAAATGACATGAATATGTATTAGCTTGGACATGAAAATGTTAATATCGAACGTGGAATGAAAAATCAATAAAATAAATACATGTACATATGTCATATGTATGTCATATGTCAACATTACAACAACCTAACAAGTAAGAGAATTTCAGAGGGAACTTTCTTAGAAAAACGAACAATTAATATAAAAAAAAAGAAGTCAATGTTCAATTTAAGACAATTCATGAGTACTTTTCCATAGTGGGCTGCAATATTAATATATTATGATATTGATAGGAAATTAGAGGAGGACGGAGAGTATATGTCGTAGAATCCGAATTTTTAATAAGGAAATTTAAAATATAAAAAGATAAGTATACACATAAAAAAAATTTAACATCTATTTATATATTACATAAAAAAAGGCTTGGAAGGATTTTTTACGATATCGTGGTTCTGCCCTCTGAGTATGTATGACTAGATGTGTTGGGTTTCATATTTGATTAATTAAAATTCTTAGGAAATAATCTTTTAGGTAAATAAATTATGTTAATTTTTTTTAAAAAAAATAAAGAATATAAATTCTAAAAATGACATTTCATATTGATTGTGAATCAATAATTTGTACTCTAGACTTTATTCCATAGGACATGCACCATTATATCAAATCAAATAACGTAACTAAAGTTATAATTTTATATTCCAAACTAACATAGTAGATAGGTGATGATTAAACCTAGTTAAAACAAAAATGACATAATTAGCACAAGTCATAATCCAAATTAACTACAAAAGAGATAGAAACCAAAAGGCATAGAAAAATACTTCAAAGTTGAGAATAAGAAGGAAAGAGAATAGTCTCATCGATCCGTCTCAAATTAGTTATCATAATTAGTAAATTTTGACCAACATTTTAATATATATTTTCATCAAATTGACATGAGAAAAGTTACAAATTGCAGTATTTTTTGGTATTGTTATTAATATTTAAATTTTAATTGTAAAATACTTAATTGATCAAATTCAATTTTAGCATCAAAAACTAATCAAATTTATTTTCGTAAAGCATATGGTAGATAGGAAAATAAGAAGGTTGAAGATTAGAGTAGAAGGCTAGTAGATAATAATAACTTTTTATCTTTTCATTATCAGTGGTACTATTATTTCTTTAGTCTCCTACTTTCTTAGACTTCGATTTTATCTTTACATGTTGTTTTTTTCTTCGATTTTCATATTGACTGTTGTCGCTACTGATTTTTTTTTTGTTGATTTTCTGTTTCTACTTGTTTGATACATTTTATTTGAGTAAAAAATGTATTAAAAAAACCTCTTTAACCTTATAGATTGTGTTTGGTGTAATATGCCACAAATATAATAAATTACAGTTGAAAATAAAATGACAAAAATGAATAAAATAGTATTCCGGCTGAGACGCAACTATCTTGCTCTCTTTAAGAAGATAGAGCTCACTACGACATAATCTACACCGATCCAGCAGTATCACTCTTGACTTGTTCCCTCCATGATATAACGGTCTAACAACGTCGTACAACTCAAGCAACTTCAGATTAGTAAGCTCCACATAAAAACACCTTCCTTCAACATATAAATACTCTCTTTTGCATAGAGAATATAGTAGAAGACTTAGAATATTTCTTTTTTTGTCTCAACTCTCTCTTTCACTACACTAATCTCTCAATGAAAACACAATATATATTACTCCTCATCTTTTTCACTTTATATTTTCTTGTATGTCTCTTCTTGTATTCAACCGTAGTTACTAGGGTAAGTGAATGACCTATAGGTTACATGATCAGTTACAAGAATAAAGAGGAAGAATAATGGGTGGAATTAGTGGTAGATCATGACAGTAATGGTTACAACAGTTACACCATAATAATGACCACATTCTTATCAATTTATATCCACTAAAATATGCACTTAATAATTTATTTAAATAATAAAATGCATATACACTAACAGATTGGGGTAAAGCTGCACACACTTTACCATCGTCTAAATGTAAAATTTTACTGAATATGTTGTTATAAACATGACAATCAATATGGAACGGAAGAAATAAGAAATAAAGACATGTCAACTTTTTGAAAATTATGTCATGAGTTTCATCCAATATTAAATGCAAACATAAGAACTATTTATTTATTATTTATTACTTATGATTAAAGTAAACAAACCACCTTTATTTTTGTCCACACATTGAGGATGATTTATGTTATATTGTTTTCTTGATAAGTTTAAAGTGGTGTATTTTATGGGGTTCAAAATTAACATAAAAGAGACTTGTGTGGGAAAAAAGTGAATAAATTAAAGTGAATTTTTTTTTAGATAAAAAAGGAAAGGATAGATAACCACGCAAAAACAACAATTTTTTATATGTTATTTTCACCAAAAAAGATGATTTGACAATGTTGATGTATATATGTCTTCTTAATTAATTCATTAAATTATTAGTTAAATCTTCGATTTAATTTCTAATTTACGAGAAACACTTTTTTCTTGAAATATTATTTACTTTTTCTAAAAAAGAATCACTATTAATAACACTATTATGTAGGGTTTAAAGATAGCAATCTAGGCGGATTGCAACTCAGACTCTCTTTTTTTCCATTCAAATTTAACTCAACTCGTTCATTTGCTGTCACCATTTTTCTCCTTCTTTTGTCTAATTTGAATTTTTACATAATAGAGCATCCCAACAAAGAACTTCACGAAAATAATAATTATAAACTTTACTTTTTTCAAACTAAGTCAATTTAATCACCCTATAATCAGTATACAATTTTATATATATACTTCTTATACTAAGTATATATCAATGACGGTTACAAACAACTGGATTGAAGAACTTGGGCCCAATACTGCTAAGACCTAAAAAGTGCAGCCCAACACTAACGATCGAAGAGTGATAGTAATTAAAAAAAAAATATTTACATAAATCTCATAGTATTAAGAGTTACTTACATTATTTTCCTACTCTTTTTTAAATTACAAAAATCCCTTAAAATTTATGGACTTCCGAATACATCATTGAATTTCCGTATACATCAACATACGTCATGATACATAGACGAGGGATGTATCATAGAGGGGATAGGACATCCGGATATATGAGGGGGGGGGGGGGGGGG
>JAJOOR010017522.1:0-28784 GCA_036250505.1 Solanum acaule
TGGGTTGATATTCTTGTTGGGTCTTGCTTGCTGATAGGTTAGATGTATTTTAATGGTGATTTCACCTAGTGGTTGTGGTTTAATCTAAAGGGTTTGTAGTTGCAAATACAAAGCCACCCATGTGTTTTCGGCTCGCCCGAGAGGGAGGTCGCGAAACCAAAACCACTAGACTGATGGCCTAAGGAGTGGGTCGACATGAGGTTCAGCCCGAGAGGGTGAGCCCTAGTCCCATATCCTAACACTCAGCTTGAGAGAGTGAGTGGGGTAAGGCGTACGCTGGTCTTCATGCGTAGAATGGGTGTCCGAGAGGAACGCATTTGAAACGGGGTAAGTTGCCCGAGAGGGAACTTATTTCCATTTAAAGCTTAGCATAGTCACTATTGTCTTGCAAATTTCCTTTCGAAAGCATATACCCAACGATTTATCTCAACTTGTATTGCGGTCACATCCCAAGAACCTTCCCCATACTTGATTTTTTTGTTTTACTATTTGTGACAAAACCCCCATTTGATATTTGACACTTTCGTGTCACCACCTTTTATTTACTATGTTTTTGTTCGTTAATATCTTTAGCTACGACTAGTTAGAATGTAATTTTATTTTTCTATCAATTCTCAAAACCGCTCCCTTGGGACACGACCCCAACCCTTGGTTGGGCTACTATATTATCGACGATCGAAGACACTCATACCGTAGGATAGTATCGTTGGTCACTATAAGCATCAGTTGGCACATGCAGTTTTCCCAAAATTGATTGATTTCCCTTTTTCGGATACGGGGTGTAACATATTGATGTTTGTGTGATCAAGACACAACTTTCAATGCAAGTGTTTATGATCGTACAATAGTATAGTAACCCAACCAAGGGTTGGGGTCGAGTCCTAAGGGAGTGGGCTTGAGAATTAATAAAAAAAATAAAATTAATTTCTAATTAGTCATTGCGAAAAACATTATCGAATATAAACATGTTAAATCTAAGGGGTGACGCAAGTATCAATTATCAATGGGAGTTTGTGACAAATAAGCAAAAATAGGAAAAATGCAAAGGGAACTAATCAAGGACTAGGGATTCTTGGGATGTTATAGGAATACGGGTTAGACTAGATTGTTGGGTACATGGTTTTGGTAGTAATTTCGTTGAATATTTGTGACTAGGCTAGACTATGGTGGGGGTAAGCTTTTTCTCGAACAACTTACCCCGAATCAAATGGGTTCCTCTCGGACACCCACTTGCCGCATGAAGAATAGCCTCCGCCTTAGCCCACTCACGCTCTTGAGCTGAGTGTGTGGGTGAAGGACTAGATTTCACTCTCTCGAGTTGAATCTCATGTCGACCCACTCCCACCGGCCATTAATTTAGTACTCTTAGTTGTACGACCTCTCTCTCGAGCAAGCCGAAAACACAAAGGTGAAATCGTATTTGCAACTAGAATTTCATTAAGTTCCAACACAACTACTAAAGGAAATCACATCTAAACAACAAATAAACTATCAACAAGCAAGACTCAACAATTAATCTAACCGATATTCACATTATATCAAAATGAGTTTGCATTCAATTGGGTATGAAAATTTTACTCTCAAAACAAGCCAAGAGTGAAGAATCCAAGAAACCCAAACCTAAATTGTTGGAGTTGAAACCCTTTGAATCTTTAAGTTCTTCAAAACCCTTTTAAAACTTAGAACTCAAAAATCTATGTTAAAAATTATATATTAAAAATCTTATATTAAGCTACAACTCTTAACGAGTATTTATAGTTTTCAAAAATCTGTGCTGCAGCGGATCATTCAGCGTCGTTAGTCAAGATCACCGAGTTGATCGGCGATCCGCCCTTTGGTAGGTTTCATCACCGTCTTGCTCTATCCTTCAACATCTTCATGTTTTGGATCATTGGGCGACATAGTACTTCTTCGCAGAACTGCTCGATGATACGCCGACAGCTCCTTTTCACCTCCGATTTAATCCTTTCCTTCAGTGCTTAGCACACTGGAACAAAAGGCGAGGATAAGACCTTTTGACGACTCGCCAAATGGGTTCGGCGATTCTCAGATCTTTATTTCGTCGTTCTTTCAGCTGCCTTTGTTCCTTTCTTCTAAGTAGTGTCCATGCTTTCTCTCAAACTCAAAATACCTGAAACTTAAGGGTTTTCATCAGATATTGAGATAAAAATATGCATTTGAGGACACTAATTCTATCAAAATATAGCCCTAAATGAGTCCAATTTGTGGACTCATCAACACCCCTAACTTAAACTTTTGCTTGTCCTCAAGCAAACTCAAGTTCAGCCGTTCCAACAGGGATGTCTCAAACAGTGCTACACAAGACTCAATCATGAATGCACACAACAAGACTCAATTTACTTATGCAAAGATCAAATGTGCACTCAAAGATTCAAGTTGTGACTCACCAATATCAAAGAATCTCATCACAATACTTGCTTCAAATTCAAGTTCAAGCTCAACCAAAGTTTTCAAATGACCTCACACAAGGAATGAGTCCATATTCGCACACAATGGTTTATATTTTAAAGTTCCGGAATCAAATGCAACGCTCACACTCACAAAGAAGAACACAATGCATAATTTCACCAATAGGTGTGCTCGTATTTTCCAGTCAACTCTTTCTTCAGCTCACTCAAGATCAAGAAGGTCTTTTCAAGGCTTGTAATGGGGCTGCGTGCAAAGGTATGGTCATTTAGGCTTAGTGACTTTCATCCTCATGAAATATGGTACTAACAACACTTCATTTCCTCTTGTTTCATCATTTTCTTTAGTGCTCATAAGTCATCCTATTATTAACTTTCCATGAATTGTTTGGAAACCCCATTTATTTTGTACTTTATTCCACAACTTTCTTTTTCTTTCTCTTTTCTCTTTTTTTTTATTTGGACGGGTTCCATTTTTCTCAAAACCATGGGTAAGAGGAGACTTTCCTTGCACTTCTTCACTTGCCCTTATCTTTTCACCACACCCCAACTTAGGCTTTTGGCCTAAGTTGGCCTTTCAATCAACCACACATCAAGAGGATTATAGGTAGTGGATTAAGAGAGGTCTAGTGTTCATCAAGTTTCTTCCAAAAAAAAAAAGTAAGGCTCAAGGGGTGTTTAAAAGAGGTTCACACACTCACAAGGTAGGTCACAAAAGAGATATATGTCAAATTAGCTCACACTCTTAGAAGTTGCCTAAGATCATATCAAGAGATAGCATCACTTAGTTGACCAGACCATCGGGGAAAATTCTATGATCCATCATACATAGTTGACAGGTAAGCTCATCACACTAGGCACTGACACAATAAGTCAAACAAAACTCCACACTTTCACTAGTGTGCAATGATCATCCCAAGAGACTCAATTCGATACTACGCTAGTCATAACGAGATGCAAGGAGTTCACATATTGTCTATGCAACTTCATTTTGCCTCATCATAGCGCCGCGCATTCATGTTCGTTCGATTGAGAGCACTATTCAAGTCATCGGTATTGATCGGAATCGAGACTCAAATTTTGCAAAAGAACAACCACATTCAACACATGAGAGGTGGCAAAAAATTTTGGACGGGTCAAAATCATTTAGCAATTTAAAATAAAAGGAGTCACAAGCTCAATCATCCACAGAAAGCAGTATTTGACACAATTATAGCTTACAACCCAAATACATAAACAAAACATAATTCACGAATAGCACACAAAGGTGGGCCTCACCCTACCACAAATAAAAGCAATTTGTCCTCAAATGCAATTAACACAAAATCTAAAAGTCAAAATAAAGTAAAATAGAGAGGGAGGTAAAGAAAGGATCATATCTATGCAGTCTCTCCATCTGTCTAGGCATCAATGCCCGATGCCTTACCTTGAGCCTGGGCATTAGTCCTCGAGGTCGCCTCGGGGGGAACAGCAGTGTCAACTTCACCAAGGTCTGTTGATTGTGAGTCTGCCAGAAGACATGCACCGCTCTGCAAAATCCCTTGGCCCATGGAAGAGTATTAGGGTCTAGGGTAATGGTCTTTCTGGCAGGAGTGTACCCCTTGCCCTTGCCTTTCCCAGTAGTTGTGGGTAGTTTCGAAGCTTTTCCTTTCGACATAACTGCATCTTCCTTTATCGCAATTCCTTTGGACTATTGTTGAGCTGGCGTTGTTCTTTTAGCATCTTTAGATTTAGTCATATCTGCAAAATCTCGAAGATAAGTTAGAGAAATATTTGACAAAAGCACTGATAAACTTCACTGAATCTTTCAGTGAGTCGCCGATATCATTCGGCGATCTAGAGTTAGTCCACTGAAAGCTACAGTGCACAGAGATCCAGGGAAGTTGATAAGGGTAAAGCGAGACTTTCAGCGAATCGCCGGAAGTCTTTGGTGACCTTCAACTTCTCGCCGAAAGTTACAAAATTAACAGCACATTTATCATTAAATTAAAGGTGAGATAAGGACGTTAGGCGAACCGCTGAGTGGTTCGGCGAGCTCAACCCAGCTCGCCAAACGGCTCAACGTACCTACTTTCAACCCATCTTCTCGAATTCAACCATGTTACCCCTGAAGACAAAATCAAAGTATGCACTAGTACAATCAAGGTATGACCCATAGCACCCAAACACAATTCTTCGAATTTTATCCAGATTAAGGCATACGATTACTAGAATTCAACAGTCACAACTACTCGAGCAAGATTGTCAAATTAAAGCATGCGTGTAAACAATCTAATCCTATCCGACAGGGTCAGAATACTTTTTACAAGATCTAGCTATTGCAACTGAGCATAATTTTTCATAAAATAAATTCGGGGCATAGAAAACAAACCTTTTGTGTTGACTACGAAATGATTGAAATGCTAGGAGGCAAGGTAATCCAATTCGGAGCCAAAATCAACCAACCAAACTACTCTAAAAGTGAAAGAAATATAGAAACTAGAGTGCAGGTATGAGTTTGGGCAAATAAAAAGTGAGGGAAAGTGAATGAAGTTAAAACTTTTAAATCTTTGGCTTGCAAAACCGTCCAATTTTTCACCCACTCGGTGATATTAGTCCCGATCGCTGAACTATTCGGCGTAACGCCAAGTAGTCATTTGTCTCGCCGAATTGTACAGAACCTCCATGTATTGTGGGAGTCCAAACGGTGGCCTCCGTCGTGATCGGCGACATGATCAGCGATTCGCTAATAATTTCCTGAGGTCATCAAGTTTTACAGACTCCAATGTATATTGGTCTTGAGTCTAACGGTGGTCTGGTTCATGGTCGCCGAACCCTTTGGCAATTCACGAAATGGACATGAAACTCGCCAATCTGCACTTTTTGTTCACTCTACATACTTCCATCTGCACAATCAACACAACATTATTTTATCAAAGCAAAATAAAGCAATAAATGGTTTTGGGTTTCCTCCCATACAACGCCTTATTTAACGTCGTGACACGACACAAGTCAACCTTCAAACCTCATTTTTAGGGTTGACCAGAGTGTCACTAGGCAACCCCATTTCTGTCTCGGATTTAGGTGAGACAAAATCTGACCCATTTGAGTCTCCAACTGCTTGATTGATACTGAATGGGAGGTAACGGTTTGGCTAAGGGTCAACACATCCTCTTTCATCTCTTTCAAGATCTTGTCTGATTCTTCGACTTTATTGAGGATAAGAGAAAGCATATCCTCAGACCCACCACCCTCTGAATCCTTTGGCTTTTCGCGCTCGTAGGGAGGCACATACATGTCCTTCTCCCCATCCTTCCAATTAGGATTTCAGTCTCTCCATTCACGATCCTTCCATCTTTCATCTCTAGCCCAACCTTAGTTACCAGCCTTGGGTAGTTTGAACGATAACCACCGTCTTGGTTAGCTAGGAAGTTTACTTCCTCATTATACAAGGCTTCAAATTTCACCTCGTCAGGATTTGCACACCCGACCCCACAACGTTGACACCACGGGCACCAGACCCCATGACATTTTTAGATAAAATGTCAAGTTGTGTCATGATCTTGGCCATGTTTTGGTCTCTCTCATTATTTTTTTCCATCTGCTCCTTGGATACCTTGAATGTGAGAGGGGAGACTTGGTCTTCACAAGTGTACCATGCCCTATTGATGGTCGTCATGCTATCTAAAAGTTGGGCTGCTACTACATACGGTTGTTGCATCAGGCCTCCAGGTGAAAGTTGATCAGCGACACCTTTGTTTACTGAATCCAGGCTTCGGTAAAAGTACTGTAGCAAGACATTGTCGTGCAGACCAAGAGTCGGGCATTGTAGTACCAACTTTTTAAATTGCAGCCAAGTCTCATGAATTGGCTCGCCCTCCAAACGCTTAAAGCTTTGGATACTATCCCAAAGAGTCATCATCTTCGAAGGAGGAAAAAATCGCACATTAAATGCGGTTACCAATTCCTCCCAGGAAGTGATGGATTCGCGAGGCAACTCCACTAGCCACTTGCACGCCTCTCCCATCAACGAGAAAGGGAATAGCCTTAACCGAGCTGACTCCTGAGAGATGTTTTTTGAAAGAAAATGGTCCGCACACATCCATGAAGTTTCGAAGATGTTTGTGAGGATCCTCATGAGCCAATCGACTGAAAAATCCATTTAGTTGCAAGAGTTGCAACATAGTGCTCGTTATGTGGAACACTGCATTTCCCTCGGCTGGAGGTAAACGGATGGCCCCAATACATCCCATGAGATGGGGGTTATTAATTTGGGCTCTTGGACATCGTTAAGATTTTCAATGTCGTCCTGGTGGCCCACCTCGCTACCGTTGCTACCGTTAACACTCATGCTTTCTGAAATATTCACACAAGCAAACAAAACAAAACAAAATATTAAGTTAGTAAAACTACAACTAAGAAGAACAAAAATTTTACTAAACTAATAATTCTCAAATAACACCACTCCCCAGCAGCGGGGCCATTTTGCTGTTTATGTAATCAAGACACAACTTCCAATGCATGTGTCTACGATCGTACAATAGTATAGTAACCCAATCAAGGGTTGGGGTCGAGTCACAAGAGAGTGGGCTTGAGAATTAATAGAAAAATAAAATTAATTTCTAATTAGTCATAGCTAAAATCATTATCGAATATAAACATGTTAAATCTAAGGGGTGACACAAGCATCAATTATATAAGGGGGTTTGTGACAAGTAAGAAAAAACAGCAAAAATGCAAAGGTACTAATCAAGGAGAGGGCATTCTTGGGATGTGATAGGAATACGGGTTAGACTAGATCATTGGGTACATGCTTTTGATAGTAATTTCATTGAATATTTGTGACTAGGCTAGACTATAGTGGAGGTAAGCTTTCTCTCGAACAACTTAGCCCGAATCAAATGGGTTCCTCTCGGACACCCACTTGCTGCATAAAGAACAGCCTCCGCCTTAACCCACTCACTCTCTCGAGCTGAGTGTGTGGGTGAAGGACTAGATTTCACTCTCTCGAGTTGAACCTCATGTCGACCCACTCCCACCAGCCATTAATTTAGTACTCTTAGTTTATGACCTCTCTCTCAAGCAAGCCGAAAACACAAAGGTAAAATCGTATTTGCAACCTCAATTTCATTAAGTTCCAACACAACTACTAAACGAAATCACATCTAAACAACAAATAAACTATCAGCAAGCAACACCCAATAATTAATCTAACCCATATACACATAATCACACCCCAAGAATAAGGGTTTTACCTAGACATGTATAAGAGAAAAATTTATACCAAAATGAGTTTGCATTCAAATAGGTATGAAGATTTTAGTCTCAAAACAAGCCAAGACTGAAGAATCCAAGAGACCCAAACCTAAATTGTTGGAGTTTAAACCCTTTGAATCTTCAAGTTCTTAAAAACCCTCTCCAAACTTAGAACTCAAAAATCTATGTTAAAAATTATATATTAAAAATCTTACTACAACTCTCAACGAGTATTTATAGCTTTCAAAAATATGTGTTGCAGCTGATCATTCGACGTTTTAATCAATAACGCCGATCAACTCGGTGATCCGCCCTTTGGTAGGTTTCATCACCATCTTGCTCTATCCTCGAGCATCGCGGTGTTTTGGATCATTGGGCGACATAGTACTACTTTGTGGAACTGCTCAGTGATACGCCGACTGCCCTTTTTCACCTCCGATTTGATCCTTTCCTTCAGGGCTTAGCACACTGGAACAAAAGGCGAGGATAAGACCTTTTGGCAACTCGCCGAATGGGTTCGGTGATTCTCAGATCTTTATTTTGTTGTTCTTTCTGCTGCCTTTGTTCCTTTTTGCAAAGTAGTGTCCATGCTTTCACTCAAACTTCAAATACTAAAATTTAAGGGTTTTCATCAGATATTGAGATAAAATATGCATTTGAGGACACTAATTCTATCAAAATATACCCCTAAATGAGTCCAATTTGTGGACTCTTCACATATCCACAGATTACCTAAGATCATCTCTATCATTTGCTCTTATTAGTCAATTGGACCAACGGGGCAAGTTCTAGGTATTATCAAACATGCATTTCAAGGAAACCTCACCACACTGCATTCAACACAATCATCAAACATGACTTAACCATTTTCACTAGCGTGTAACGATCATCACAAGAGTTCTATTCAACAACCGACATAGTCACAATGAGATGCTACGAGTTCACATATGACTTATGCAACTCAATTCGCCTCATCATATTTGCACACATGTGTCATTCAAATAAGAGCACTATTCAAGTCATCAGTATTGATCACAATCGACACTCGAAATTGCAAGAGAACGACCACTTCCAAACACACAAGAGGTAGAATTTTTTTTAAAAAAGCTGTTCAAAACCATTTGCAATTCAAAACAAAGGACAAACACGATGGATCAAAACCATATATATAAAAACACAAGATATGATCCAACATTTTCAAAACAATACTAGCAACTATCCACAAAACAACCCAAAAGAGATGGGTATAAAAATAACTCACCCCGCCAAACTAATCTAGCAATTGTCCTCAAATGTGCAAAAATAATAAAATAGTCTGAAAATAACAGATAAGGAGTCAAAAAGATCATCCTGCCAAGATAATCTTGGGGTGAAGTCTGCATGTCAGTGACTCCATCTGTCGGGCATCAGTGCCCGGCTCATCAGCATACTTGGCTCCATTGAAGCCCACTATCGACACCTCTATGAGTGATGCCTCAACCTATGTCTGAACCATGGACCCCTCAAAGTCCTCCAGATCATCGTACATAGTTGCATCATGGGCACCCAACTCCTCCTCATCAGCCTTAGACTCAGCACTTGTATCGTCTTTATCAAAATCTTTGGTCGTAGTAGCCGGAGGAACACTTGAACTAACAAAGACATCTGCACTCGGGACTTCAAGGATCTCCACCATACCAAATAGTATAGATAGGTATGTGGACTTTAGCTCATCCATGTCTTTTCTCAGCCCAACAATATCGGTCTTCAAGGCCGTCACAGCAGCAGAATCACACCAGCCTTGCTCACAGGCCTCTACCCTCATTGTAAGGGCATCTAAAGAAAATTTGTAGGCCTCTATCGACTCCATGTGCTCTCTCAGCTTAGACCGAATAGGTGCCAGGGCAGCAGCAATAACCCTCTCAATCAACCCAGGCACAACGGCCTCGACCCGGGAGGCACAGACATCAGCAAACTGAGCCAGATGGCACATCTTATTTAACATGGCCTGGGTGATAGGGGTCAGTAGGAAGCAGCAGTAAGAGGAGGAGGGGGTACAATAGATGAACCAGGAGAAGTGGAAGTAGAAGGATTAAAGGTACATGTAAGCTCACTGGCCTAAGGTGGAAGTATCCTTAGTCGGCAACGTATCAACATCAACTAACGGGGACGTATCCACTAATATAGCTCTCCTCATGTCGGCCTCATCCCTTATATACTCGGCCTCAATCCATCGGATGTTAGTAGAAGAGGTGGGGGTCACCACCACATTCGTCTATTCATTCATAGGGACACAGGTGCGCCTGCACAACTAGGTTATCAACATCGAAAAGGGAAGAGAGGTTTGACTCTGCTTGTCCCTCATGGCCATCTCTTTCTCAATGAGCAGACCCAAGTTAAGCTTCTCCAGATCCAAGATACATCCCAAACATGATGCCTTCAGATGTCGGAGGATCGACTTGTTCTGCAAAGGCATAATGGTTCTGCTAATAAACCCAAACCAGTATCTAGCAGTCATGCTTAGGTCCTTCTTCTCAATTGTCACACCAGCTTCAATCCATCTTGGGGTCACATCGGAGATCAGAGGTGCTAGGCTACCTTTCAAATCATCGAGGGTCTTCTTCTAGACTTTGTTAACGTAATAGTGCATGAAGTCCCTTGAACACCCGAGTACCTCATTAATGTCCGAGTTGCTACACTTCACCTTTCAGACCCGGACCATCACATGATCTACCAGTTTAAACTCGCTGGCCTTTTTTCCCCTTTGGGTTGTAGCTCTCCATATGCTAAGTAGAACTCCTAGACCCAAGTGGGAATTTAAGGGCCACAGGGATTCGTGAATATTTCAACTAGTGGATCTTTAAGGTACTCCACACTTCTTTGTACCGGTCTACCACGACATCCGTAGACAACTATTTTTCCTCTAGAATGGTCCTCAGACCATCGGGCTTTAGTCTATTGAGTGACCGGGGTGGAGGAAGCTGAACTAGTGGAACCTACACTACTACCTGAGCTAGAGCTGGAGGTTGAAGAGGCAAAGGAGGCACCGAGATCCTAGACAGATCATTCATTAACTTGGAGTGTAGCTCCGCTCTCCTATCTTGTAGGAGCTGGTCGTCTTCTGGCTCAGAGACGGATGCCGGAGAACTGCCCTCAGAGTGGCCCTCACCCTCAGAAGAGGTGAAGTGAGTGGCATAAACACCCTCACTATCAGAGCTCTCTTCCATTAGCTTAGGTTGTACAGGGCCTTTGACCTTGCCCTTTCCCCTTTTTGGAAGAGGTTTAAAAACCATGGCCCGAGAGGCTGCAGCCTCCTTATTAATCACGATCCCTCTAGCCAGCTTTCGGGGCGGTTGATTCCAACCAGTGAC
Organism: Solanum acaule; assembly: GCA_036250505.1. NCBI lineage: Eukaryota > Viridiplantae > Streptophyta > Magnoliopsida > Solanales > Solanaceae > Solanum > Solanum acaule. Next base: position 11,012 of record JAJOOR010017522.1, read on the forward strand.
CTTTGGTCTAGCCATTTCTACAAAACAAAATCACACACGGTATATGCAATTCAAACAAAAAAATTCAAAGTTATAAAATTGTGCAGGAAGACTCGCCGAACCTAATCGGCGAGCCAAGTTAGGCTTGCCAAAAGCTCCACAGTAAAATCATTAGAATGAAAGCAAAGGTCGGTGATGTCCAAGGCCATTTGGTGGATCGCCGACACCATTCGACGAACTAGAAGTAGCTCACCGAAAGTTACCGAATAAATTCAGGGATTAGGGGTGCAGAAGGGCTATTAGAAGAGACTTTCGGCGAGTCGTCGAGTGAATTCAGTGAGCTCACGCATATCGCCGAAAGTTATAGAACTTAGACCTCAAACATTGAGAATTTAAAAGGCGATCAAGGGGTCTTTAGGAGAACCACCGAACTACTCGGTGAGCTCGACCCAGCTCACCGAACAGTCTACCCCCTATATTTTCGCCCCGACCTTCAAATTCTAACACGCAGCACCCGAAAATGAAATTGAACTATTATTCTATTCAATTAGGCTCAGATCCATACTAACCATGCCCTGGGGTTACTCAGACTTCCCCCTAATTTGGCCAATATTGTCCCATCGACGTCTTTTACCCTTAAGAATGACGTCAATCTCTCTATCATTGGGAGAAATTTGACAATCGGCATAATTCGGGATTACTCAGACTTCACCCAAACTAGACCCACAATGTAATCAACACAAACCACACAATTAAACATGTTCGGGCTCGAGATTTTATGATTTAAGGAAAATTAACACAATTAAACTAAATACGGGCAGGCATCAACAACACACAATGAACAATTATCATTTACTCAATGAGAACAACTACATAATGATCATACCATCAATTTTATCAAAATTTAAAGATGAGGTTTGGAAAACCAACTTGAAACGCAGAGAATTTGAAAAGTTAGGCTAGCAACGAATCCAAAAATCCACCCCGAGTTAATGATGCCAAGTAAAAACAAGTAAGTACAAAAGTACGGAAATGTTTGGTTATGAAAGTTTGGAAGTCGAAAAGTATGAAATGAGGGAGATTTTGAATTTAAAAATGGTTTGGTCCCTTTTGACTCTTCAGTTCGCGCGTAAGTCGGCGATCACGACTAACATCGCCAACCCACTCGGTGATGCATCGAGTGGTACTTTAGTCTGTGCAGTTTTACAAAACCTCCAGCAAGTCGGACTCGGCGACCTATTCGGTGAGTCACCGACTGGACCTTTGGCTCACCTACTGCTCATTTTCCCAAAATTTCAAATTTCAACCTGCACATTCAACACCCGTTATTCAAAAGCAATATTAAAGCATAAAAACTTGGGTTGCCTCCCAGGAAGCACCTTATTTCATTTCGTGGCACGACGAATATACCCATTCAAGGTTCATTCTTGGGATTGGCCATTGTGTTGCTTGACAACCCTCATTTTGGCCTTGGATTCAAATGGGTTCGAGATTTGTCCCATTTCTGTATCCAGCTGTTTAATGGACACAAAGTGAAAGGTCACCATCTGATTGAGAGTTGACACGTCATCTTTCATTTCCTTCAAAACATTGTCCAACCCTTCAACTTTGGTGAGAATGCGTGAAAGCATATCTTTCGTGTGGAAACTCTCCGGGTCAACCCTTTGATCTTTTGGATTTTGATGCTCATGAGGGGGCACGTATCTCTCATTGTCCCCATCTTTCTCCTTCCAGTTGTTTCCACGATCACACCATTCCTGCTCACGGTCTCTCAAACCTTCATCGTGATCTCTATTCCAACCTTGATTCCCGCTCGACCTTGGATAGGTTAGACGAAAACCACCACTTTGATTTGCAAGGAAACTCACTTCATCATTATATAGAGCCTCAAAGTGTGCATCATCAGGGTTTATACCACTAACACCGACATCATTCACAGCCTTAGAACCCCTACCCATAACATGTTTTTACAACAAATCCATTTGGGTCATTGAGACACTCAAATTACACCTCCATAAAGAAGTATAAGCGATCGTTGTCAAATAAAGAACCTAACTTGTAGTTGAGGTTAATCCCATGAGGAATATGGTTCAGACTTAAACTTAACTCACTATTATATCCATTTAGTCAAACTATTTCCGAGACAAGTAACTAAAAGGGGGGGTTTTGTAAGCAAGTAACAGATTGTTGATTAAGTAACAACTAAGCAAGATTCAAACTTTGAATTATCAATATAAGAGAGAAACTAGGGTATGTGTGTTCCCCACAAGCTCTTAACGCAGTAACCCTAATAATAGTAATTATTTCTTAGTGTTTTACATGCAAATTTGGTAAGTTAGGTATCCTTAAGTGATTGGTCCTCCAAGTAGGGAATTTCACCTCACACTTTAGTCCGGCTACGGGTGTATGCTTTACAAACTCTTACCTTTACCCAAGATTAGACATCACATCAATGTATAGCTTAGTTTTCACCCTCGCTCCAATTGAAAGATAGCATCCACTAAATCTCTATTGTTAATTATTTTCTCATTAACTACCTCCTTGGTCCGGCAAGTATCAATGAGGCGAGTTCTAACGCTGGCCACCGTTAAAAAGTCATTTACGCGAAAGAAGTAACAATACATTCATAAACACTATTCAAGAATTACTTAATTATTATTCATACTTTGTTAATTGGTCATGATTCCCATAACCCAAGTTGTGGATTTAGCTACTCATGCTTGAGAGTTCACAATTCATGTTTAAGAAGAATGAATTCATGAACTAACAATTAAAATAGATGAAACCCAAAATATTCAATTGAATTGCAAAGTGAAAATCTTATAAAACGAAATCCGTAAATCAAATTGCTAAAGTGCAACACCCTGGAAAAAACTAATGAACTAAGCTAGAGCCTCATATGTAGTCTACTATCCTAAATAGGGTTTAACGTAAAGATAAGAATCGTAAAATAACCTCCCCTACTTAGTACCAATGTTTTAGGACCTAAACATCAAGGCATGACACCCTCCCCCCAAAGGAAAAGGGTCCTCGAGGAGGACCAAGAGGCTGCCCAAAAAGCTGTCAAAACTAGCTTGACCTATAGATAGGCACCCACGAGTCGTGGGTGGACCCACGCCTCGTAGGTGAGGGGTCGTAGGTCAAGGCTGGGCCTTCCCTCGGGGTGACCACTCTCTGAACCAAACCACGGACTTGCAAGAAGGGGTGTGTGCCCACCTACGATCTGTAGGTTGATGGGCGTAGGTCACCCGTGGGACTGTCTAGGTTCGGCCAACTTAGGGGAAAAGGGGTAAATTCCTAATTATTTCGCTAGTGATAGGGGATGGTTTTTATTGTTTTATTACACTCATTTAGGGCTTTTAAAACTATTAACCACCCTTTACAACTCATTATTCCCCAAACACAAAATAATAACCACCTCCCCTCCAAAATATTCTCTCTTTAGAAACTCCATTGAAGAACAAGAACAAGGTCAAGCTTAGGGTTCAAGGAGCAGCCTTTCTTCTTGAATTTCGTGTGGAAATCTCCCTAAGGTATGGTGGCTTTTCATCTATGGGTAGTTTCCACCCATAGAGTCCCTTCAAATCTTTGTTTTTGAGATTCCAAATTCCCCCAAAACCTAGGGTTTAAATCTATGTCATGGGTCCTCTTCCAAAACATTTTCAATTGTTTAATTATGGTTCCTTGTGGTTTATTATGATGAATTATTATTGTATTAATGGAGTATTTCTGATTTATAATGAAATTACCCATGGACCCATGATTCCCTTATATTGTTAAATTATGAATCGATGATGTGGGTTGATTGATATTAGAAGTATGTAAATCTATTATGTTTATGTTTATTAAGTTATTGGATAGTAAAATTCCCCTTATCTTGTAGTAATTATGGATGTTTGGGTGGATTTTGATTCATAGCCTTGAAGGGAAAATTGTTGGGGTTTGTACATGTTGATGAGGATTGTATATGAACTCATGATTCACTTAAATAGTAATGATCCTATGACTATTATGTATTTTTGGTATTTTTGCAAGGTCATTCCCCCCATACCCTTACACATGACTATGCATGAAAGGTCTATGATTATGATAATATTGTTGTGTTGATTGAAAGGTTATTCTCATGAAACACTAGGACTATGATGTGAAAGTTTTACTCATGTATTAATGATTCTAAGGTTGAAAGGATATTCTCACCTAATGAATCCATGAGCTACCATGATACCATGTTGGTTTGAGTGCTAGGCATTCTTCCATGAACATGAATTTAAAGTAAAGACTTAACATGAATATTAAAGGGAATTAACCTAAGCACCGAGTGGATATGAATATGAGATGGAAGTTTTTATGTTAGAAAGTCCGGCTTCCTAAGGTAAGTTATCTCATGAGATGGAAACCTTTTACGTTAGAAAGTTCGGGTTTCTAGTAGCAATCTCCTTATACCATAACTATGTGCCCACATAGGTCTTTAGCTAGTGGATCCACCTAAATGCTAAACATGTTAGTTCTACCTGAGGCAAGTAGGACACTTCTTTTCGGTGTAGGGGCATGACACCGGATTCCATGTAGCTCACGTGGTCTATGTCGGTTAAGGTTATATTTCCCTACATAACAAGAACAAGAATGTGAAGTATGAACAAGAACATGATTTATGTACTATGATTACCTGAGAGGTTTTACTTAGTGTGAATGGGGGTATGGGACTTCATTCATGCACTGCACAAGTAGGCTTTGAGAGTGATTGTGGTATGTGCTTTTATGACATGATGCTTTATGAGTTAATGCATGCTTTATATGAATTATTAATATGAATTATGAACATGAACATGAACATGAACCTAACCATGAACTATACTTATGATTTCTTAATGAGCTTTGCTTAGTGTGAGTGGGGGCATGAGACTTCACTTATACATTGCACAAGTGAACTTACAAAGGGATTGTGGTGTGGTTTCCTCATGCTATGAAGATATATGAAGTTATGTATGAATGATTACGGTAGCCTAGGGTTGCTTATGATAAGGTGTGACTTATGTTCCTTCCAAAATGTGTATAATGGCTTTAAACTTAATAAATACATGGTTTCAACTAAATGTCTCTTTTTATGCATGTTTTAAGGATTTGTATGCATGGCTTCCATACTTAGTACAATATTTGTGCTAACCCATATTTTCTACATCTTCTTAGAAGTGTAGGTTTTGGTCGTTGAGATATACTCCTCCTTTCAAGTAAAGCTTGGGTTGACTATTCCAACATTGGTGAGTCCTCATGGTTCGAGGACAAGGCTTATTCATTTCTGGTTTCCTTTTGTACTTTCCATTTTCAAGACTATGTTGTAAATTCTATGACCCTAAGATTATATTCGATTGTATTAGATGGTTTCTTTGAGACAAGGTCTAGACTCTTATATTTCTTTTATAAAAAAGACTTTTATTGTAAAAAGTTTAAAATTCTGCATCATTTCTATTTACTTATGCTCATGATTATGCTAAGGGCCTGTATGAGACCCCTTTGGGGTCAAGTACGTCGTGTTACATCTAGAGGGTACCCCTGGGTTGTGACAAACTTGGTTATTAGGGCACATGGTTTAGAATTATTCTAGGGTGATGTCTCATGAACCACGTCTAGTAGAGTCTTGTTCATGAGTGTGAAGCGCACCACACTTATATATGAGAGGCTATAAGATTTATAGGAACTTTCACTTTTTTCATTACTCTTTAGTCGTGCCTTAGAGTTTTAACTCTATGAAGTCCTTTTCCTAACCCTTCTTGTGTCTTTAGGATATGAATACAAGAAGGGCGACCACAAGAAGGATGGAAGAGGAGATTTTGAATGAGAGAGTTCCTCCCCAAGGTCCCCAAGGTCATCAAAAGCCTCAATTTCCTCAAGCTCCTAATGATGAGAGAGTTATGACGAATGTGGAAATAAGGTCGGCTCTCCAAATATTGACCCAAGCCGTGATGGCCCAAGTCCATAGGGATGCTAGAGCTCATGTGAACTCTAATGAGAGCACCGTGTCTTCAAGGTTGAGAGATTTCACAAGAATGAACCCTCCTAAGTCTTTGGTTCTAAAGTGGGTGAAGACCCTCAAGAGTTTGTGGAAGAGGTCTACAAGATAATTGATGCTATGGGGGTGACTTCTAGAGAGAAAGCGAAGCTAGCCGCTTACCAATTAAAGGGTGTGGCCCAAGTATGGAATACACAATGGAAGAGGAATAGGCTGGAAGGATCAGGTCCCATAGGTTGAGAAGTGTTCAAGAAAGCATTCCTTGATAGGTTCTTTCCACGAGAGAAAAGGGAAGTCGTGGAAGAATTTATCAACTTTCATCAAGGAAGTATGGGTGTTGAAGAATATTTTCTAAAGTTTACCGAATTGTCCAAGTATGCTCCATCTTTGGTGGCGGATCCTAGGGATAAGATGAGTAGGTTTGTGATAGGGCTGTCTAGTTTGGTGAGAAAATAATGTCGTTCGGATATGCTTCATGATAACATGGATATATCCCGTCTTATGGTGTATGCTAAACAAATGGAGGATGAGAAACTCCAAGAAAAGAATAGGGAAGTAAAGAGGCCTAGGACCAATGATGGGAATTCTTCCAAGGGAAATTCTGAGAGTCAAGGTAGATCAAGTTTCAAGATAAGTTTCTCCAACCAAGTCTCCTCTAGTGTTCCAAGGGTCAAGAAGGATAGGGTACCGAACCCTAAGCCTCAAGGAGGTAATAGTGGTGGATCTTCTATGCAAGGCCTACTTGTGCCAAGTGTGGCAAGAAACATGAGGGGAAGTGCCTTGTTGGCACGGATGGTTTCTTTAGGTGTGGAAAGAGTGGTCATATGGTGAGAGATTGTCCCATGCTAAAGGTTGAAGAAAGAGAGAGCAAGAAAGCCCTCCCTAGTGGTTCAAAATCTGATGCTCCCAAGAAAAACCACTTTTATGCTCTTCAATCCCGAGGGACCAAGAGAGCTCCCTGGATGTGGTAACCGGTATGTTGCAAGTCTTTTCTATTGATGTTTGTGCATTGTTAGACCCCAGTGCCACTTTGTCATTTGTTACACCTTTTGTGGCTATGAAATTTGAAATACTCCCCAAAGTGTTATTAGAGCCTTTTTCGGTGTCTACTCCAGTTGGTGACTCGGTAGTGGAAAAAAGAGTCTATAGGAGTTGTCCTATTTCTTTGTCTCATAAAGTCATTTTGATTGATTTGATAGAGTTAGACATGTTAGACTTTGATGTCATTTTGGGTATGGATTGGTTGCATACATGTTTTGCCTCTATTGGTAGTAGAACTCGGGTGGTTAAGTTTCAATTTCCAAATTAGCTTACCTTAGAATGGAAAGGGGGAAATTCTATCCCTAGAGGTCAATTCGTTTCTTGTCTCAAGGCTAGGAAAATAATCTCCAAGGGGTGCATTTACCATATTGTTAGGGTTATGAATGTTGAGTCTGAGACTCCTTTTATAGAGTCGGTCCCCGTGGTGAGTGATTTTTCGGAAGTATTTCCCAATGACTTGCCCGGCATTCCTCCCGAACGGGAAATAGATTTTGGCATTAATCTTTTGCCGAATACACAACCTATATCCATTCCTCCTTATAGAATGGCTCCGGTCGAATTGAAAGAGTTGAAGGAGAAACTCAAGGATTTCTTAGGCAAAGGATTTATTCCACCAAGCATCTCTTTGTGGGGTGCTTCGCTATTTTTTGTAAAGAAGAAGAATGGGACCCTTAGGATGTGTATTGACTACCGCTAATTGAACAAGGTAACCATAAAGAAAAAATACCCTCTTCATAGAATTAACGATTTGTTTGACCAACTCCAAGGAGCTAGTTACTTTTCCAAGATTGACCTACGTTTGGGCTATCACCAACTAAGGGTGAGAGGGGTTGACATTCCCAAGACAACCTTCCAAATGAGATATGGTCACTATGAGTTCCTAGTAATGTCTTTTGGTCTAACTAACGCCCCGGCGGCATTCATGAACCTAATGAATAGGGTATTTAGACAATATATTGATTCGTTTGTGATCATTTTTATTGACGATATTTTGATCTATTCAAGGAGTGAGGGTGAACATATGAATCATTTGAGGATTGAATTGCAAGTTCTTAAGGACCACCAATTATATGCTAAGTTTAGTAAATGTGAGTTTTGGTTAAGGTCGGTTTCCATCCTTGGTCATATTGTATCGATCATGGGTATTGAGGTTGATCCTAAGAAAATGGATGTGGTTAAGAGTTGGCCTAGACCTCTAACTCCCACCGATATTTGAAGCTTTTTGGGTTTGGCCAGTTATTATAGGAGATTTGCTGAGGGCTGATGAGTCCATGATTTGGACTCATTTAGGGCTTTATTTTAATAGATTTAGTTTGTTCAAATGCATATTTTGTGCCAATAACTGATGTAAACCCTTGAATTTTAGGTATTTGGATTGAGGGATAAAGTATGGACACTAGTGACAAAAAAGGAACAAGGCAGCTAAAAGAATAAAGGAAAGAAGACCTGAGGAACGCCTAACCCATTAGGCGAGTCACCGAGCGGCTAGGGTCTCGCCTAATGTTCCATAGTGCCAAGCCCTGAAGGAAAAAATCTAGTCGATGAGAGAAAGCAGCAGTTGGTGAGTCGCCGAACGCTTCCACGATGCAGTGCCATATCACTCAAAGTTTCAGAACCCCAATGATGTTGAAGGCAAAAGAAAAATGGCGATGAAAATGACCGAAGGGTGGATCGCCGACTGGTCCTTCGCAGCACACTTTTTTACAACTATAAATACTTGTTTAAATTCTTAGCTTAGTATCTGATCTTTTGTTGAATCATATTATTCTTTAGTTTTTGAAGTTTAGAGCTTAGAACTGAATAGAAAGACAATATTTCCTTAGCTTTGAAGATTTGAAGATTTCCATTTCTAAGAAATTGGAAGTGGGTATTGAAGATTCTTCATCTTAGACCTTTGTAAAGACTATATCAATCCTACCCGGTTGATGGAAACACAACTTGGTAACGATTTTTTCCTTTTTACTATGTCTAGCTAAAACCTCAATTCTTGGGGTGTGATTATGTGATTTGGGTTGAATTAACTATTGGGTATTGTTAATTGATAGTTTATTTTCTATTTAAAAGTGATTTCGTTCAGTAATCATGGTTGAATTTAATGGGTTGTAGTTGCAAATACAATCTTAACTTCGTGTTTTTGGCTTGCTCGAGAGAGAGGTTTTAAAACCAAAATTACTTAATCGATGGTTTGTGGGTATTGGGTTGTCAAGGGTTCAACTCAAGAGAGTGAATCCTAAACCCTTTTCCACACATTCAGCTTGAGAGAGTGAACGGACTAAAGCGAAGGTTGTGCTTCATTACCGCTTATTGGTGTTTGAGAGAAACCAATTTGATTCGGGATAAATTGTTCAAGAGAAAGTTTATCCCCACTAAAGTCTAGATTATTCACTCATTTGTAGTTGTTTACTATTATATGCACTTACCCGGTTGTTTACCTTGGCCCATAATCCTATCACATCTCAAGAATCCCGTCTCCATATTTGTATTTTTGTGTTATTTGTTGTTTTAGTTGATAATTGATTACAAAACCCACTTTGATATTTGACACTTGTGTCACCCCAAACTTGAATTATGTTTTGCTTCATCAATGTTTTTAACTATGATTGACTTGAGCATATTTATGTTTTTCTATTGATTCTTGAGTACGAACCACTCCCTTGGGACTCGACCCCAACTCACTAGTTGGGTTATATTACTATTGAACGATCGTTGATGCTTAGTATTGGATGAAGTATCTTTGATAGTGTTATCTTTATCAAAATGGTGTCGCTACCGGGGAGTGGTGTTATTTGAGAATTTTTAGTTAAGTTGAATTTTGTTCTTGTTAGTTATAGTGATACTTACTTAATTTTTAGTTTTGTTTTACTTATTTGTGTGTTGAAACAGGAAGTATGAGTGTGAACGGCAGCAATGGTAGCCAAGTAGGCCATCAAGATGACATCAAAAACCTCAACGATGTCAATGAGCCTCATGCTAATGACCCCCATCTCATGGGCGGTATTGGTGCCATTCCCTTGCCTCCGGCTGAAGGGAATGAGGTATTCCACATCACGAGTACTATGTTGCAACTCTTGCAACTAAAGGGGCATTTCAGTGGTTTGGCTCATGAGGATCCCCATGAGCTTATTAGAAATTTTGTGGATGTATGTGGACCATTCTCCTTCAAGAATATCTCCTAAGAGTCGGTCTGGTTGAGGTTGTTCCCGTTCTCTTTGATGGGAGAAGCGTGCAAGTGGCTGGCTGAATTGCCACATGAATCAATCACTTCATGGGAGGAGTTGGTTACCGCATTTCAAGTGCGATTTTTCCCTCCCTCGAAGATGATGACTCTTCGGGACAGCTTTCAAAGCTTCAAGCATCTAGAAGGTGAGCCGATTCATGAAACTTGGCTGCGATTCAAGAAGTTGGTGCTTCAATGCCCAACCCATGGCTTGCCTGATAACGTGTTGTTGTAGTATTTTTACTAGAGTCTTGACTCGGTAAATAAGGGTATTGCAGACCAACTTTCTCCTGGAGGTTTGATGCAACAACCTTATGTGATAGTGGCTCAGCTTTTGGATGGCATGACTACCATAAACATGGTGTGGTATACCCATAAGGACCAGGTCTCCCCTCTCACGTTTAAACTAACCAAAGAGAATATGGAGAAAGAACAAAAGAGGGACCAGAACATGGCCAAGATCATGACAAAACTTGACATTTTCTCTAAAAATGTCATGGGAGCTGGTGCTCGAAGTGTCAACGTCGTGGGTGTCGGGTGTGCTAATCTGGATTAGTCCAAGTTTGAGGCCTTGTATAATGAAGAGGTGAATTTCCTAGCTAACCAAGGTAGTGGTAATCGTTCAAACTACCCGAGGCAGGGTGGTAACCAAGGTTGGAATAAGGATGAATATTAGAAAGATCGAGATCGTGAATGGAGGGACCGTTATCCAAATTGGAAGGATGGGGAGAATGATAGGTATGTGCCTCCCCATGAGTGTCAAAAGCCAAAGGATTCGGAAGGTGGTTGGTCTGAGGATATGCTTTGTCATATACTCAACAAAGTTGAAGGGTCAGACAAGATTCTGAAAGAAATGAAAGAAGATGTGTCTACCCTTAGCCAGACCGTCACCTCCCATTCGGTGTCGATCAAGAAGTTGGAGACCCAAATGGCTCGTCTCATCTGAACCTGAGACAACAAGGGGGGTTGCCTAGTGATACTATTGCCAACCCCAAGAATGAGGTTTAAACGTGGACTTTCGTCGTGCCACGACGTTAACTAAGGCGTTGCTTGGGAGGAAACCCAAGTTTATTTTCTTTCTTTTTGTTTTAGAAATAATGGCGTGTTGAATGTGCAGGGCAAAGTGTGGAAAGTGTTTGAAAAGTACAGGTTGGCGAGCTCCAGGTCCATTCGGCGCATCGCTGAAGAGCTCGGCGATACCGACTCTAACCGCCGTTGGACTCAAGAAAACTTTAAAGTAGAGTTTGTAAAATTCGGCGAGCCCAGGAAATTATTGGCGAGTCTTGTATAACTCAACGAGGTAAGTGATCACTCGGCATGTCACCAAGTGGTTCGGCAAACATTACTAATGTCACCGAATGGGCGAGAACTGGACAGTTTTAAAAGGCCAAAGGTTTAAACTTTAAAGCTCTTCACTTTCCCCCACTTTTGGCCTTCGCAAACTTACATCCGCTTAGTATTTTCTATATTTCTTGCGTTTTTACTGTATTTGAGTTGTTGATTGGTGCTCGGAGTTGGATTACATTGCCACCTAGCATTTTAATTTTAATTTAATCGGCATAAAAGGTTGGTTTTCCAAACCCCAAGTTTAGTTTTATCGAAGTTGTACTCATTTGCAAATGATATTATCGTGTTGAAGTGTGTTGGGCCTCTCTGATAGGATTAGTATGTTTAAATGCCTGATTTAATTTAATAATCTTGTTCGTAATGTTTTGAATGTTCAAATCCCGTGTTCTTGTGCTTTAAAATGAATTGAATTTTGTGGGGTTGTGCTTGCATGTTGTTTAGTTTAGTTGGGTGAAATCTGAGTAGCCCGTAGTTGTGCCGAAAGACGTAATTTTCCCAATGAAAGAGTGGATGACATCACTCCTAAGGGGAAAAGTCGTCAATTGGCCAAATTTAGTAAACTGGGAGAACTCTGAGTATCCTGGGGTAATGGGTGCTATTGGCCTAGTCTTAATTTGAGTCGTGCATGCTTTGATTTTATTTTCGGGGGTTACAGGGTTGAATTCGAGAAGTTGGGTTGAAAGTAGGCATGTTGGGTCCTTTGGCGAGCTGGGTCGAACCACTTTGCGGTTCGCCGAACTTCCCCATCTCGCCTTTAATTTCATGCTTAATGTGTTGTTGGGCTCTATAACTTTCAGTGAGAAGCTTGAGGTCGCCAATGACACTCGGTGACTCGCCGAAAGACTTCTTGATCGCCTTTTGTCTGCACCCCTAAGCCATTTTTGCACTGTAACTTTTGGCGGGATAGCCCTTGCTCATCGAAAGTTGTCGGCGATTCACTGAAAGACCCTTCCCATTGCAAGCCCGATCGGGCTCGGCAAAGTGATTTGGAAACTTGCCAATTGGATCGGCGAGTCTGTCTGCAACTGTTTTCTGTGAATTTGATTGAGTTATTTCTAACTTTTTCCCGATGTTTTGCAGACATGGCCAGACCTAAGTTGCAGGAAGAAACATGCCACCCCCAAAGAAAGCAAAAGGGATTGCACTCGATGAGGATGCAGCTCCATCTTGGGGCAAGATCACTAAACTTCCCACAACTGGTGGGAAAGACAAAGGAAAAGAGAAGGCACCAGCGTCACCAAAGGTTAGCTCCGATAGTGATGGCATCTATGCCACATACCTCACTACTTCTGAGAGTGAGGGAGAGTACCAGGAGCAGTAGAATGTAGCTTCTGAGGATGATGAGTTGATAGCAGCACAAAGAGCCGAGCTGCGCTCCAAAAGAATGAATGCTCCGTCTAGGATCAGGACTCCTCAGGCCACTACTTATCCTCCTCCAGTTCTAGAACAGGCAGTGATGCTTGCACCACCAGTTCAGGCTCCTCCTCCAAAATAGATGAATAGATTTAAGACTAAAGGGTTGAGGACGATTATTGAGGAAAAGCATCTGTCCACAAATGGGGTTATCGACATGTACTCGGAGATAATGGATTGCCTGAAATCTCACAAATTCCAGATCTTCAAAAAACCCCGTATCCCATATATTCCAAGCTGGGTTAGGGAATTCTACAATGCATATAGTGCCTTGATACCACAAAGGAAGAAGTAGGCAGCATTATTTAAACAGGTTGACTACGTAGTTGTCCGGGGAAAGAGGGTTCAATACGATTTTCCTGCCATTAATGTTGTCCTAGAGTGCACTATGAGACTGGAAGATGACTTCATACATATGATCAGGACAAAGACGCTGGACAACATGAAGAAGTGGCTAGCCCCTTTGATAACTGATGGCACTCCGAAGTGGTTGGAGGTAGGGGATCCAATAGAAAAGAAAGACTTGAATGTAGAAGCGAGGTATTGGTTTGGCTTCATCAATAGCACGATCATGCCCTCCCAAAATGAGTCTATTCTTCATCTAGCCAAGACAGCCTGTCTAGGCTACATCATTGATGGGACGAGACTAAATCTGGGGATGATTATAGCACAGGAGATGGTCATGAGGACCAAGCAGCACCAGACCTCTTTTCCCTTCCCGGTATTAATCACCAAGTTGTGCAGATGAGCTCGAGTACCTAGAGATGCAAAGAAGGATGTGGAAGATTCCACATCCTTCTACTAATATCCGGAGGATCAAGGCAGAATATTTGAAAGATGAGGCGGAGAAGAAGAAGAAGGCATCCCCGGTGGATTCTTCCCCGATTGTAGATACAGACTCCCTACCTGCAGGAGTATCTATGCCTACTCCATCCCCTGGGCCTTCAGGTACCTCTACTGCTACTCCTTCTGACACTCCAGGTTCTTCTGCTGCTGCAATGCCTCTTAGACCTGTTGTTGCTGCTGTCTCTCGGACTCCGATCACCCAGACTTCATTACTCCAGATGGGACAGCTTGCTCATTCTACTAATCATCGAGCTGCCAGACTTGAGGCCTCCATTCTAGGAACGATTCAGACTGCCTTGGATGATGTCGTATCACCATTGAGCGCTTCCATTGATGCCCTTGTGGTTAGGATAGCAGTGTGCGAGCGTGGCCAAGGGGCCACCGAGGAGGTGACGGCCTTAAAGGCTACTATAGCTGTGTTGCAGAGCGATGTGGATCAATTGAAGTCCATCGATATGTCCATGATCTTTGGGACGGTGGAGACCCCAGATGTGCCAGAGATGCCTCCGGCTACCACCGAAGATGAGGGTAGAGTTGAGCAGATAGTTGATCCTGAGTTTGAGGTAGAGACTGATGAGAAGTTTCTTGAGGTGGCTGAGGAAGCTGAATATGAGAGCCTGACTGAGACTGAAGAGGCCATGGTAAATGTTGTTGTGAAGGCTTCCTTAGCAGATACACCCTTAGCTGCTCCTAGTGCAACTACTGTTCTTTCTGAGGTGACTCCGGGCATTGATGCCCAAGTCCAGACTGATGCATCAGGCACTGATGCCTAAACAGATGCAGCGACTGTGTAGACATGATCCCCTCTTTACCTCCCTCTCTGTATTACTTTATTTTCACTTTTGGATATTTTTGTTTGCATTCGAGGACAAATGACTTTATTTGTCGTGGGGTGAGGCCCACCTTTTGTCTGATTTTTTGTGAATATTAATGTTTTGTTTATATATTTGGGTTTTGAGTTGAAATTATGTTTTTACACTGCTTTTGTGGATGGTTGAGCTTGTGGCTCCGTATTTTAATTGTAAATGATTTTTGACCCTTTTGAAAAAATTTGCCACCTCTTGTTTGTGCTGAAATGTGGCTGTTCTTTTGCAAATTTGAGTACCGATTTTGATCAATACCGATGACTTGAATAGTGGTCATAATCGAACAAAAATGAATGTGCGGCTACGATAACGCCAAATGAAGTTGCGTAGTCAATATGTGAACTCTTTGCATCTCGTTGTGACTTGCCAAGTATCGAATTGAGTCTTTTGTGATGAACATTACACACTAGCAAAAGTGTGGAGTCTTGTTTAACCTTGGTGTCAATGCCTTGTGTGATGAGCTTACCGTGAACCATGTGTGATGACACCTAGAATTTGCCTCGTTGGTCCCGTTGACTAAGTGATGTGAACTCTTGAGATGATCTTTGGCAACTTTAAACAGTGTGAAACAATTTGACATTATACCTCTTTTTGTGGCCTACCTTATAAGTGTGTGAACTTATTTTGAACACCATTTGGGCCTTACCCTTTTCTTGGAAGAAACTTGATGAAAATATAACCTTTCTTGAACCATTACCCATAATCTTCATGATTTGTGGTCTGTTTGAATAGCCAACTTAGGCCAAAATCCTAAGTTGGGGGTGTGGTAAAAAGAAAAGGTAAATCAAGAAAATGCAAAGAAGTCCCTTTTGCCCATGTTTTGAGAAAAATGGAACCCCCTCCATACAAAAAAATAAAGAGAAAAAGAAGAAAAGAAATGAAGAAGAAAAAGTTGTGGAATAAAGTGTGAAAATAAAAAGAAAATGGGGTTTCCAACAGTCCATAGAAAGTAAATAATGGGATGACTTGTGAGCACAAATAAAAATGATGAAGAAAAGGAAAGGAAGTTTTGTTCACACCACATTTCATGAGGACTATAGCCATCGAGCCTAAATGACCGTACCTTTGCACTCAACCCCGTTACAAGCCTTGAAAAGACCTTTTTGATCTTGAGTGAGCTGAAGCAAGTGTTGATTGAAAAATACGGGCAAACCTATGGGTGAAATCATACATTGTATTCATCTTTGTAAGTTTAAGCATTGCATTTGATTATGGAACTTTAAATTGTTCAACTATTGTGTGTGAGTATGGAATCATTCTTTGTGTGAGGGCATTTGATCACTTTTGTTGAGCTTGAACTTGCATTTGAAGCAAGTAATGTGAGCTTGAGATTCTTTGATAATGGTGAGTCACAACTTGAGCCTTTGAGTGCACAAATGACCCTTGCATGAATAAGTTGAATCTTGTTTTGTGCATTCACGATTGAGACTTATGTAGCACTGTTAGAGGCATCCTTTTTTAACTGCTGAACTTGAGTTTTACTTGAGGACAAGCAAAAGTTTAAGTTGGGGGTGTTGATGAGTACATGATTTGGACTCATTTAGGGATTTATTTTAATAGATTTAGTGTCCTCAAATGCATATGTTGTGCTAATAACTCATGTAAACCCTTGAATTTTAGGTATTTGGATTAAGGGACAAAGCATGGACACTAGTGAGGAAAAAGGAACACGGCAGCTGAAAGAACGAAGGAAAGAAGGCCTGAGGATCGCCTAACCCATTAGGAAGGCTAGGGTCTCACCTAATGTTCTAGAGTGCCAAGCCTTGAAGGAGAAAATCTAGTCGGTGAGAGAAGGGAGCTGTCGGCGAGTCACCGAACGCTTTCACGATGCAGTGCCATATCGCCCAAAGTTTCAGAACCCCAAGGATGGTAAAGGCAAAAGTAAAATGGTGATGAAAATGACCGAAGGGCGGATCGCCGATTGAATCAGTGATCCCGACTAACTGTGCCGACTGGTCCTTCGCAACACACTTTTTGACAACTATAAATACTTGTTTAAATTCTTAGCTTAGTATCTGATCTTTTGTTGAATCATATTATTCTTCAGTTTTTGAAGTTTAGAGATTAGAACTGAATAGAGAGACAATATTTCCTTAGCTTTGAAGATTTGAAGATTTCCATTTCTAAGAAATTGGAAGTAGGTGTTGAAGATTCTTCATCTTAGACCTTTGTAAAGATTATATCAATCCTACTCAGTTGATGGAAACACAACTTGGTAACATTTTTTACCTTTTTACTATGTCTAGCTAAAACCCCAATTCTTGGGGTGTGATTATGTGATTATGGGTTGAATTAACTGTTGGGTATTGTTAATTGATAGTTTATTTGCTATTTAAAAGTGATTTCTTTCAGTAATCGTGGTTGAATTTAATGGGTTGTAATTGCAAATACAATCTTAACTTCGTGCTTTTGGCTTGCTCTAGAGAGAGATTTTAAAACCAAAATTACTGAATCGATGGTCTGTGGGTATTGGGTTGTCATAGGTTCAGCTCGAGAGAGTGAATCCTAAACCCTTCTACACACATTCAGCTCGAGAGAGTTAATGGACTAAAGCGAAAGTTGTGCTTCATTGCCGCTTATTGATGTTCGAGAGAAACCAATTTGATTCGGGATAAATTATTCGAGAGAAAGTTTATCCCCACTAAAGTCTAGCTTATTCACTTTATTTGCAGTTGTTTACTATTAATTGCAATTACCCAGTTGTTCACCTTGGCCCATAAACTTATCACATCCCAATAATCCTGTCTCCATATTTGTATTTTGGTGTTATTCGCTGTTTTAGGTGATAATTGATTACAAAACCCCTTTTCATATTTGACATTTGGATCACCCTAAACTTTAATTATGTTTTTCTTGATAAATGTTTTTAACTATGATTGACTTGAGCATATTTATGTTTTTCTATTGATTCTTGATTACGAACCTGTCACGACCCGGGAGCACCCCCTAGTCGTAACCGGCGTACTCGACCTCGAAGAGGTCTAATACAAGCCTCTTAGCATTCATTCATCGCATAGACACAAAAAAACCATAAGGAATTTAAAACTTTCTTTACCA
>JAJOOR010017523.1:0-22692 GCA_036250505.1 Solanum acaule
ACTTTCTTAATATACGTATTAGCAACTAGTTAAACTAAGATATATATAAAAAGAAACGAGGGAGTATAAGTTTCATCTTTCATTTAGAGAAAATATTTATATTTTTATTGAAATATCACTTAATTTATCTTTTGAAAAGCAATAGCGTAACAAACTTTCTGATGAAGAAATACGATTTTTTTTGTTTAAATAGTATTTCAATTTTTAGGTAGATAAGGTAATATATTATCGATTAGCATTATTTAATTATTGTTAGAACAGGTTAATTTTAATTTTAAATTTTCAAATTACCATTTTATAGTACTTGATATATATATGATATGCAAGAAACTTATAAGCTCTATACTTTATTTATATATTTATACATATAATGTTAACATTTTAATATGACATGATCATGTTGTAAAGAAAGACAAGGGGATGATGATGGAAGCTAAAATGGGAGAGATCCAAGAAGAATAGAAGAAGTGAAAGACAAAAATATCGAATGAAGAGTCCTTGGGAAGTCTCTCTCTCTCTCAAATAAATACAAATTACTCCCCGTCTTAATTTATGAGACTCTTAATAAAAAGCTCTTAATACTCTTTCCGTTCAATAATAGTTGTCCACTATGAATGTCCAACAATACTTGTCTACTTTATGAAATCAATAGATAATTTTACACTTAGTTCCTAATTTACCCTTATCATTAATTATAGTCATTTATTTATTACCCTTATCATTAATTACCATATCAAAGGATGATATAGTAAATTATCTTTCTATTTATAGTTTATTCAACACACATGTAAAATCAATAATGAATAAGTATTATTGAACAGATAGATATTATTTAACTCTCGAAATCCGAACACGGCCGGAGAAGTAGTATTCTATTGCCAATGCCTTAGGTTTTGGTCAGTACGCGTGCGGTTTCTTTAGCGCATGATCCCTATAGAACCCATGCGGCCACCCTCAAAACACTATTTCCAATTCTAATTTAAACCTATATATATTCATAAAACAAATATTTTGTTACATGGTTGGTATAATTTAACTTGTAATATACTAAAAAATAAGTACTCTTCAATCATGCTACAAATTAATAACTATTCCCTCTATTTTTTAAAAAAAAATTGGCCCTTATTGACTTGATAGTTGATATTCAACAAAAATTATTTATTAGAAATTTATTTCACTAATTTATTTTATATTTTAAAAATCTAATCTCAAATAAGTCGTACTTTATATAGTTATTTAATGATAAGAGTAATATTGAAATAGTAAATTATCTAATATTTATGATGGTGGAGCTAGGGGAATTTGGACCTCTTTCGACTGAAATTACAATAGAATCTATCTGTAAGTTTTGCTTTATGTTGTTAAACTATAGCTAAATAACTTGAAATTAACATAAAATTCTCAATAACAATGGATTTTGTTGTTTAGTGACGAAAGTTTTGTTAGGGTTTTGCCCTGATTTTCTTACCATAATTTAAGATTTATTTTTCCTTAAAGAAAAAACAAAACATTACCATAAATGTTTTTACTTTTCTTGAAAGGAAAATATAATATTATTTCATATTTGGTTTATTCTCTCCTTTAGGACTCCTTTTCTAGTACGAAAAGGTTTTAGGACTATAAATATAGGTTTGTTTCTTCTAACACAATAACAATAACATCCACAATGTAGTTGTTTAGAGAATTTTGTTTATGGAGAGATTTTCTCTCTATAGTTTCTATGCTTTTGATTAGTTTTTAATTATGTAGGCCAATTGATCATATCCTACAATAATATATTTCTTTTAGTATAATTTTTATGTGTCGTCTAATTTATCGTCATATGATTTGCAAATTATAAGCTTCCGCATGACGCCCTAATCACCCCACAGAACCCAACAAGTTTCCCATTGCTACCAAATTCCTTTTAGTATAAAGATCGAATGACAAATCCCATTGACTTTTTTTTTTTTTTTTAATGTATTTACCTTTTTATATGTTGAATTCTGAATTTCTTTGGACTAATTTAGCACTAATTATATAGATACTTTACACACTATTAGCCCACAAACGTCACACATTTAATAAGTGTTTGAACATGTAATTTTATATCGCGATATGAAATTATGAAATGAATTATTGTATTATGCACAAGACTGATGGAAGTGCTTTGCCCCATTACAAAGTGTTGTTAGTATGACTGTTTTAGTTAGCACAAAAGGTATGTTTGTTGGGTTTTATGCATGCTCAGTATTTAAATATTTGTGTCTTTCGCCTGCCACATAAAATTAATATTAATTTTTTAAATGAACCTTGTCCCTATTATATTGACTCATTTATTTACTAGACTAGATACTATGAACTGACAAAATTAATTAACCAAGATGCATATATATTATGAGCAGTGCTAATTGGCAAGTAAGAATTTTGGCACGAATTGTCAAGACACGAGTAAATAACGAAATTGTCCCTTTTCAAAACCACTTATATTTCCCTCCGAAAAAGAAAATCACTTGTATGAGGCTTTTGTTGGCTGCCAAATGTACGAATGGGACCATACCCTAACTATTTCATTTTCTTTTATCTTCTTACTCTTTTTCATTCATTTTAAAAAAAATTCCTTCGACTTTCTTTTTTCCTCCTCTACGTTACTTTATTTGTCAGAGTTATAAAGAATTTTTAAGACTTGCCCAAAATGTCTAATATGCATTTTTACGGTATTATTTATTTGAGAGAAAAAATAAAGTGAATGTGGCGAGCAAATTTCAAATTAATTTTTGAATGAAATGGAAGAAATTGAAGGTAATGAAATTACAAATAAAAAAATCGTAAAATTTTGCGTATTAATTTCTTGAATCTTTTATTTTTCTGTACGTATTTTATAGAATGATATATACGAAATATGAGAATTTAGATATTTCGTTTTGTGTTTGTTTATAAAAGATTATACATTGATTTTTTAATATAACTTTTTTCATCATATATAAAAATTTTTTAAAAATTAAAAAAATGTTATAAATATTTTTTAAAAAAAATTTAAAAAATGTTATAAATATTTTTTTAAAAAAAATTCTTTGTTCTATTCATGTATTTCTCTTTATAATAATCAAGTTATTTGCATTTACTTCGTATTTTAATTTATATTTTTATTTTAAGAATGTCAAGAATGAATTTTCATGTTCAAAATAACTTATGTCTTTTTAATTGATTATTTTTATTCAAATCAAGCATCATCAAGACATAGTATATCACAACTAAAGTTTTAACTTTTTGTAAAAAAAATAAAATCATTGGAACGAATTTATCATATTTCTTAAAAATAATTAAATTCTTAGATAATGCTTACATTTTTTGAAGGATCCTATATATAATTAGATCAACTTCTTACATTATCATATATATTCTAATCGACCAAAACCAAATAGAAAATAAAAATAAAAAATTAAAGTGATAAAAAAATTGACTTAATTTCAACGTTTGAAAAATCAAATTATCGACCAAAACCAAATAGAAAAAAAAATAAAAAAATTAAAGTGATAAAAAAATCGACTTAATTAATTTGACTTAATTTCAACATTTCAAAAATCAAATTAATTTATTTAATAAAAAAATTATCCAAACTAAATCACGGTTAAGTCTACTAAAAATAATTAAATTTCAGCATTTGACAACTAAACTAATTAATACGAAAAATAATAAAATTACAAAAAGAAACGGAAAAGAAGAAGAAGATATGGAATTGAAGAAAAATAATAAAGAAATGGAGCATTTTAGCTTCTTCTTTTTAGTGGGACCCGATTTCCACCAAAATAAAGTGGTTTTACTTTTGAGGATAATTTAGGTACACGAAATACTTGAATTTACCCAAATATCCTTAACTTTTCACCAAAATTACGAAAATACCTATTTTTGTTGCTCATATCATTTCGTGCCAAAAATCTATCTTGCCATTTATATTTTCCGATATATTATATAGTCCTTCTACCTTATATCTCACGTAACTATATTACAGAAATAATTTAGTACACCTACAAGAAAAAAACTAGCTGGTTTGTGTCTCAAGACGACACAAATACTGACACAAGAATTGAACTGTGGAAACTGTCAACAAACCACATTTGAAACCAATAGTGATGATCATGTGTTATGAAAACATGATCATTATGTTTTTTAATTGGTTATTGCCAGTGACGGAGGGAGGATTTTCATCAAGGGGGTTCAAAAAAAATTAATCACGTAAATAATATTCACAAATAAATGGGTCGAATCGGATATAAACGGGTCGGATTAAAGGATCAAATCAAGAAGAAAAGGGTTTTTTAATATTTGACTTTGTAATTAGGGATTAAACTAATAAATCCTAAATTCCCAATCAGCGTTTTAATTTTTTGGAACTAAACATCGTTTTCTGATTGCATTATTATTTAAAAAAAAATAATTAAAATGTCTAGAATATAAGTTGATAAAAAAATGCCTTTGCCCGGATTCAAACACGCGACCTCGCGTGCAATAGAGAAAATTCTTGAACCCCCAACGCCACTGAGCTACACCTTTGATATATGTTCAAGGGGTTCAATAGTATATATATACACGTAAATTAATATTTTAATCTTTATATATATAGTGTAATTTTTCGACGAAGGGGGTTCGGATTGGTTCAACGTAAATCTGCCCCTGGTTATTGCTACGTAGGTGTCAAATGGACGGATTGAGTTAAATTTAAATAAGTTAAATTGATTTAAGCTTGAATTGAACTAATAATGAATGAATCGATAACTTATTTAAACTTAAGCGAATTATATATAATTTCATGATCTAATTTTACCGCCTTTATACTCTATAGTTATATCAGTCTATACAACTCTCCAACAAGTTCCAGACAATTCACTTATCCAACCGTAAACTAAGTCACCTTTGATTGTGCCATATTTTTATAGCAACTGTTGATTTATCATACGTCTACGCTATCAATTGATCATGATTTCTGGACTCATGCCAATATATTTTAGCTCAAATATACATTTACGTTTCACCCCCTTAGATGTTATGTGCATCCTTTCTTTATAAACTTATTAATTTAGAAGTCTGTCAATTCTTTTCTATGACTTGTCGATCGGCCTATATCATGAAAATCACATACAACCCCCTCCACCTTAGGAGGTCATCAACATCCTTGTTGAGATTTGTCCTATCATCAACTAGAGTGTATCTAAGTAATTCGAGGGGAAATTTTCAAAATGTCAATATTTTGACATTTAATAGGTTTCCTTAGCCACATTTTTAATATTTATCTAAAATGTCAATATTTTAGATTGTTATGTATTTGATTTATGTTTTTTTTATTTGTTTGATTTTCAAGATTACAATTATTTAGAAAGGAGAAAATCAAGGGAGATTAAAAAAATTTTAAAAAGGAACATATCACTTAGAATTCTCATAAGTTACAATTTCAAAAAAATTCCCTTTTTCATTAGATTGGATCAACTTTCCTTTTTATTATGTTTTCATTTAATTGAATACCAATAATTTGTATGCTCATTTTACCATTCAAATTAAAATTGATTTCTTTTACTTTCATACTGAAAACTACAAATTGTATTTCAGTGATCAAAATTGTATTACATGATTGTCAAATATATTTTTCTTTTATTTGTATTACAAAAATATTACCGATTGTATCTCAACATAATCTAATTATTACATATAAATATGATTTATGAAAGAATACAAAATTCTGGAAAAAAAAAAAAATAGCATACATGGTAAAAATAATACAATCTATTGAGGAAGGATATAATATTCTAAAAAAATAAATACAAATTGACTATGAAAGAAATACAGATACAAGATTCTAGAAAAAAAATAGCATACATAGTGAAAATAATATAATCTATTGAGAAAGAATACAATATTCTAAAAAAAATACAAATTGACTGTTAAAAAATAGGATACATCTATGGTTAAGAAATACAAATCCATTTGAAATACCTATTTGAATGACTACTAACTAAAAAAGAAATACAATGTTCTTAATAAAAAATACAAATGATGAGTAAAAGAAAAACAATTGACAAACAAAAATTAATATGAATATTATTCTGGTATGAATACAATTTTGCAACCTTCTTCTCCAACTCTCTCTTTCTTCTTCGTCTGCTATGTTCCTTTTTTCCGATTTTTTTCACCAAAACCAAATCTGAATTTGTGTTCACTTGTGCATTAGTAACCCTATAAGCAAAATTCGAAATTATTAAATATGAATATATAAAATAAATCAAACAATAAAGTATGTATGAATGCTAATGTAGATTACTACAAATTACAATCTATTAAATCTCAAATATGAAAACAAAATCACAAAAAATCAAAAAATAGTGTTTAAAATACTAAAAATCCGAGATGCATAAATATTTGATGAGTATGTTAACAAACTCACATAAAAATAAAAATAAAAGACGGAAAATCCGTAATACATACAATCCAAAATTCAACATAATTTGTGATTTTTAAAACAAAATCTCATGAAATCTCGTAAAATAAATGATGACAAGATTTCTTGAATTAATTGATAGATCTGAACAAATTGGTATGAACTTGAATAATTAGTTCTTCTTCAACAACGAGGGAGAGAATAATGGTGAAAATTTGATGAAAGAGAAAAAAAATTGAAAACGTGAAAGATGGAAAATAAATTTAATGGTATTAATGCCTAGGAAGAAGTCTAAATGGGTAGTGAATATATTTCATGTTAGACTGTTTTGAGAAATGAAAGGAAAGACAAATAATAGTATTTACAAATTATTTTCTAAAATATTGACATTTTGACATTTTAAATAATTATTTTAAAGTGTAGATATTTTTACTAATTAAGTTAGGGATTGTGACTAGTTTACCAATTTTCCCAAATTTATACTTATACTTAAACGCATGGCACATATTGTCCGCTTTGATCCAACATTTCTCGGCCTCACATGATTATTGGACTCTTCTGTTACATCTTCATTACAAAGTAGAGATAATAGGCTCAAGCCCAAGCCCAATATTCATTCACCTGTATTTATTTCTCTCTCTACATCGTCACCCTCACAAACGAAAAATGGAGGACGCTGTTGTTAAAATGGATCGTACTGCTGTTGTTCCTGCCAAACCAAAACTAATAATCTACCTCGCAAATAGGATTTGTTTTGGCGTTGAGACCAACAAAAGCTCAGTGGCTGAACGACGTGGCATTTTTCACCATTTACTCCGCGATCTTCTGTGCACAGATGATGACAGAGACTCCGGCAGATCAAAACTCCCATCAACCGTCGGCCGGCCCAACTTCATCAAACCGGTATCGAACCGGTACAACCCGGATCTCGACGTTTTCGAAAAGTGGAACCCGGTTCATCATCACTTCTTTTTCAGCCCAGATCTGGATCGGTACAAGGGAAAACTATTCGATGAGACGATGTATGACGAACTCAAAAATGAGTTTTCCGATCAGAACACCGGGTGGACGGTAGTGGAAGAAGTGAAAGGGAGAAACGAAAACACGAAGTATCTAACGGAGAAACAGATGTGGAAGATCCAACGCGTAGAGGCTATGGAAGCATATCGCCGACGATGTCGCCGGGAAACAGCAAGATTCCGGCGACCGAAATTTGGGAAAGATAAGTTGTATTACCGAACATGAAGATTGTGAAACTTTTTACTCCTTCAGCTCTTAACACTGTTTGGAGGGTTATTCCGTATTGTTTGATAATATATTGTGTTGTATTTTACCGTATTGTATTATCCTAATGAATAAAAAATATTTGTGATAAATGTACACTTCTCCTTAATACTTTGGATGATTTAGAGTTACGATGAATGAATGAGAATAAAATATTAATGTAATGATGCGATCATACTAAATCTCATCGAATAAATTTTTTTATCATTACCTAATGATATAGATTTAGAAGATACAATACAAACAAGGTTTTAATCGCGATTAATTAAAATGTATTTTTGTTGGTTCAGATCTTTGAAAATAATATCAATGAAATCCCTAATTATTTGTTCATTTTTGAATTAACACACTTATTAAGAAAGTAATTATTGACATAGTGAATTTATCATTTTATCCATATTAAATATGAAGTAGATGAATTAAAAACTTAAGATTTTCAAAAAGTTTTACATTTTTTAAAGTAATTAATTGAAGGTATAATAGGTAAAAATACATTGTCCTTTCTTGATTTGTCAAAATGAACAAGTAATTAGAGACAACTAAAAAAGAAAAAATGGACAAGTAATTAGGAATATAAAGAGAATGTGTTGTGCGAGTACGGATCCAATATAGTCAAATGGATGGTTTGCTAAAAATAAATTTATTTATATATTTTTTCAAAGTTTTCTTAGATTACATCGTAATAAAATCAGAAATCACTATACGTGTTATTGACTTGTGTATATATTTTCCTATAAATTATACTATATTAAAGTATATAGAGAGTGAGATAGATATGAACTTTTAAGTAAACCACACTTCTAAGATTCAACTATGGTTTAATATGACTTTTGTTGATTAGTAATATAGAAAGAACTCATAGACATAATGCTATCTGTAAATTTCATGTAATGAATTAACCAAAAACATAAAGGTCTCTAATTTTAGTGCACACATTACACAAATCATTCTAGGGGGGGAGGGGAATAATACTTTCATACCAAAATACTTGGGATTATGATGATAATCGCAATGAATTAAAGGAGCTGGCGTTAATCAAGTTTTTTTGAACAATCATATTACATATGTCAATCCAAACAATTGAGTTTATATTATACCTTATAAAATATTTTATTACAAAGGATTATGAATTGAGTGTACCGGAAGAAGTGAGAGATCAAGGAAAACACGAGGTATCTAACAGACAAACAGATGTGTAAGATCCAACGAGTAGAGACTATGGAAGCATACTGCCGATGATGTCGTCGGGAAACAGCAAGATTCCGGCAACCGAAATTTGGGAAAGACAAGTTGTATTACCGAACATGAAGATTGTACTGTACTGTGCTGTGCTGTATTATCTTAATGAATAAAATGTTTGTGATAATTGTATCTTTTTTCGTTGTCATATAATGTAGTATTTTTAAAATTTGGATGATCTAGAGTTACCATCAAATAAATGAGAAGAAAATATTAAGACAATATTGCAATCACCTAAAAATATTAAAGCAAGATTCTGATCACCTAAATCTCATTGAAATAAGACTTTTCGTCGTTATTTCACAATAGATTTCAACTATACAATTCACTAAAATTTAACTAACAATCAAAATGTATTTTTTCACGATAGAAAACGACAATATAACAAAGTAACAACCCTCCAAACAAGGTTTTAATTGAAATTAATTAAATTGTATTTTTGTTGGTTCAACTCTTTGAAAATAATATCAAAAACTATATATATAAATTATGGTTTTGGTGAACATATCTAGCTTATAACTTATGGTCTTTATTTACACAAAAGTGGCTTTAGTTTGAACCTTATTTTTCTTTTATCACATGTTACCTAAATGACTATATAAGAAGTTTTAAAGGAATTAAAGGAGCAAGCTTTTTTGGACAATCATATTGAATATGTCTGATATAAAATCTTTTATTTTTTTGTCTTCTGATGTGTGATTCATCTAAAATTGATGTGTGTTTTCTTAAGAACTTATTATCGCCTAAAATGTATGAGTATTTTTCTGTAAACCCCACTAGTCGAAACACTCTCATAATTATTTACAACATATCAAATGATTATGATGTCACAATGCATAATTAGTTGAGCTAGCTAGTGTTAATTAATTTGTTTGAGATCATCAAATTACATGCTAAGGCAAACAATGGTGGTATGCATGTAACCCCTATATAGCTAATTAATGATTAATAATAATAAGCCCCTTAATATGTCCTAATATATAGTTTTAAAAAATACTCTAACTATAAATTAAATTTAGACTAAAATAGCATCGCATGCCTTCCAAACTGCAGCTTCAATTATTTGCTGCGCCTGAACTTAGACATGTTGGTTTAATTTAAAATAAGATGTTTTATTATAACAAAAAATAATCTTTTACTCCTTTCATCCAAAAATACTTGATAACGAGCACTATGGAACTTATGCAATACATAGATGTATTAGGTTTAACAATGTGCTATATGTGGATTTTATTGATTCTTAGTACTGAAAGAATTAATCGGACTTTAACATAAATATCATACATATATCAAAAAAAATAAAAACTTATATATTACTATTTGTGCATTAAAAAAAAGAATTTAACCAGTTCAATTGTAAGGAAACATAAAATGACGATAAAAGATACCATGGAGACTTTGAACACCGATCGAAAAACCAAAAAAAAAAGATGATGGAAGCTCGATTAATGGGATCCAAGAAGAATAGAAAGAGTGAAAGACAAAAATATCGAATGGGGAGTCATAAAGGAGTACAGTATCTTACATTTAAATAAATAACAAAAGTAAGTACTTTCTCCGTCCATGTTTAACTTGGCATATTCGTAAATTAAAGAATCAATTAATAAAAAAAAAATTACCTCTTTATTCTTTAAACGGAACAAATAAAATTAAATATGTACTTTAAGTATAATGAATAAGTAAAAATAAACAGTGAGCGAGCTCAATAATATTGTACTCTCTCTGTCTCTAATTATTTATTCATTTTTTAATTGACACACCTATTAAGAAAATAATAATTGACATAGTGAGTTTCCATTTTACCCCTATTAATTATGAAGTGAATGAATTAAAAATTTAAGATTTACAAGAAGTTCTACTTTTTTCAAAGTAATTAATTAAGGGTATAATAGGTAAAAAAAATATATTTTCTTGATTTATCAAAATGGACAAGTAATTAAGGACAACTAAAAAAAGAAATATGAACAAGTAATTAGGAACAGAGGAGTATTTCCCGATCCAATGAATTAAGAAGGGAGTGCATAAGGAAGTGGGTTTTGGTCAGTTGGCGTGCGTTTATGCTTCCATTTGCGCATGGTTGTGCAAAATCAAATATGAAATTTTTTTGATATAGCATGTTTATTTTGAAAAGCTCATTGAGCAACTCAAGAAAATAAGTTTCTATCCGCTACTCAGAAAAAAATAAAATTATCTTAAAACCCGTTAAATTCTGAATCCATCTCTCAATATTTTACACACCATACTACAATAAAAAATGTTCTTAATTTTGACTGTCATATATGACTGTTTATAGGCACAAATCACAATGATCAGAAAGTATATATTTTTGGTGGGTTTTATGCATGCTCAACATTTTTTAATATTTGTGCAACAGGGTAATGTTCCTTTCCCCAGATATATTAATAAAATAAAAATATTTTTACCTTTAATTTGTCCCTGTTATGTGACTCAATTCTTATTTACTAGCTAGAAAGCATGAGCTGATAAATTTAATTAATCAACACATGTTATATGTTGTAGTTGTCATTCCTTATAATTCAAGCAACTATATTACAGAAATAATTTAGTACATGACCACTAAATATTGACCTGGTGGTCATAATTATGATCTACAGTTACTCAAACTCTCCAAAAACGTATTGGATTTATGTCAAATTCTTCGAAAATAATGCAATTTTGAAGGATTCAAGATAAAGGCGGTTACACTTCAAAAATAATTGCATGACACTTGGACACAAGAATTATTGTTCGGGGCTTCATTGGTCATGCATGGTTGTGCACACTCTCCAAAATTGATTGCTCATCGTGGTAATGGGCCTCGTGAAACTTAATTTGACCGAAAGATCTATGGATTGTCGTGATGGGGCCACGTGTAATTTAGTTTATGTTTTAACAAATTAAAATTTTGTATTATTTGTTAAAAAGATTAGGAAGCTACATATAAAATTTTGAGATTTACTTTTTATAATGGTGCGTTACATTTTAATTAGCACCAACAAGAAGTGGCCATTTCTTTCAACTTAACAATTTATTTTTGTTCATGGGCTTAAGTTTTGGGCTAGATAATTGTTAACAACTTACAATTGTTAACATCATTGGGCTAAGTCCACTTTCCTTATCATACGATTATTCCCGACTATTCTATTTCATTCATTCTCCATTCCATCTACTCCAAGAACCCATAATATAACGATGCATTTACAAATAATCTTTTTCGCAAATTTGAATCAGTGATCTACGATCATTCGTTCTTTCTTTTCATTCCTAAAAAGAACAGTTGGCTGATCGGTGCCCAGCCCAAGCCGGGACTGGGCACCTATCAGCCCAATACAGATATGGGCCTCTTCACAAAGTAAGTTTACAAATAATGGGCCAAGCCCAATATTCCTCTAATTCCTCTAATTGTGCAATGTAGCACAATTGCACAAATGACCTCTTGAGGCCACTAATTTTATTCTATTCCTTTTTTAGTTCACTTGGGTTAAATTTTCTACGAGAATAAAAATTCATCCAACTAAATTCCAAGGTAAAATTTTAGGCCATTATATGAATTGAAACTGAAGTTTAATTAAGAGTAGAAATATAGTCTATTAAGTAGATAAAGTGTCCTCTCACCAAACAATATTCATTCTCAATATTCGTATTTGAGACTTTAATTAAGAGTAGAAATATTTCAATTATTCTATCACACTTGTTCATGATTTTAACTCCTATATATCGAAGTGGTCTTTCATGTGTAATATCAATCTTGATAGTTCATGCACATAGCGGAGGAACTACAGTAGAATAGGGGATGATATTGAATGTTTCTATGCTCAATGGAAAAATAGTATTGATCGAGTTTAACTTATGTATACTAACTACTTATACTATTAAATTAAGCATTCATATCAAATAAAATCAAAATTATGTTTATATAAAGTAAGAAAATGATAAATAATCAACAATAATCCAACATGGAACTACTTTAACAAAAGTGTACTTTTTTCAACCAAAATAAGGCCCACTGATGAAATTGTCTACTTGATGCCTCATTTTTTGTTGTCATCGTATGTATTTATTGTGATGAGTTGAGACAAATGAATTGTGTGGTTGATGTTATTGTTGTATTGTTATGGATGACAGCTAAAAGTGTTTGATTCATTTATGAAGAACAATGCACCTACTTAACATGATTTTTGTGATTACTTGGAATTGTTTTTTTTATCCCACATCCCTAGTTTGGTATCCACATGAAAATTCGATTAAATTTGGATTTGTATCGGAAAGTTTCACTTAACAAAAGTGATTCTGTATCCAAGGAAACTTGAATCCGAGACTTGTGGTTAGAGATGAAAGAATACTCACCACTCCACCACAAGCTTTGTTGTTTACTTGGAATTGTTGTTATCACACGGTTTGATTTGTACAAGCAATTCTCAAAAAGATTGATCATATTCTATTCAAGTGGCTATTACTATCCGCGTGAATTGTAGTAGGATGATTCGAATTTTCTTCTATCTAAATAAGATATATTTTTTAAATTGAAATTGATGCTCCAAAAATAGATATGCAATAGATAATTTTAAATTTAGACGAATCCTAATATAAGCATAAAAAAGAATGGTCATTGCTATGTAATCATTCTTATTTCTCTTCATCAATTGTGTATTCTGATTAATGAAAGTTACTAAATTATGTCAAACTCATTCTTTCAATGTTTAGATTTTGTTCATAGTAGTATTTTAGTATATTATCCTTTCAAACAATATTAGATCTATGATTATTATTTGTTTATATATTATTCAACCTTACATACAAAATATTAAATCGTCATTTAATGACAACAATAACTACTTTAATCTAACATTTTCTCATAAAAAAAATTTAGTTAGCTGAGCTGTCTAACAAATATTTAATTATGACAAAAGGACCACTTATATATAAATTAAATCAAATGAATTTGGTACAATCATCAGCTAAGAAACAATAATTTACGAAGAGAATCAGATTTAAAATATTCATAAAAAGACATAAACAATTTAAATGTAGAAAAATAATAATAAAGCTTGACCAAACATTAATTTATCATCATTTTCAATAATTGTCGAAAATAATTAATTATATACAGAGAGATACACCAGACGTGTGCTCATTGACGATTTTACCCTTTCTAGAAAAAACACAAGTCCTCGCCGCGTTTTCTCATTTTTTTGAACCGTCAAATTTCTCCTCGACAATAACGGCGTCTGCGTCCCACCACGTGTCACCGTCAATTTTCTCTAACGGCGTTTTCACGTTTCTCAAATCACCGACCGTCAACTTCCCGGCGGCTTCATTTCTGACGTAAACTTTTCCGACACCGGAACCATTAATTCCGACGACCTTCCCTGACCCTTTACCCCAGTCAGCACATATCACCGGAGAATTACTTTTCATCCTCGTATCATACGCAGCTAAAACGACACCGTTCCGGTCGTTTTTCACTTCCGTTGACAAAACCACAGACGGCGACGCCATTGCTACCGACGGTACCTCAGAAGACCAAGTAAATAAATTTCCTATTTTCTCTTCCTGGTTCAAATCCCATAACGAAACTACACTTTTCGATAAATCTTCGTATTCATAATCTAATCCTAGAGCTAAACTATCCCATAGCTTCACAACATTCTTCCCGGCAGAAAATTCCGTCCATGGAAACCTCTCGAAGCTATTTCTCCGCCACCGGAATCTCAAATTCCTATTTTGCCCTTTTTCCCTGAAATAAAAACACGACCCCGCAACAGTAAAATCCTCATCAATTTGTTGATCTAAAAGATCCTCATCATCCGAAGACGGCGCCGCCACCGATGAGCATTTATCATCTTCATCGTCGTCATCGGAAATATCGAAGTCTTCGCCTAGATATTGAAGAAGGGGTTCAGCAGAAGGTTTAATTCTACCAACGTAAATGAATAATAGCTTGATTTTTCTTATTAAGCTGCTGAAAGTAGCTAAAATGGCGAGAATCAAAGCACCCCATTTCCAGAAACTGTAAACTTGGGGTACTTTTTCAATGGGAGAAAGTGAAAAGAATCGAGAAACCAGAGATGG
This sequence comes from Solanum acaule, assembly GCA_036250505.1. Lineage (NCBI taxonomy): Eukaryota > Viridiplantae > Streptophyta > Magnoliopsida > Solanales > Solanaceae > Solanum > Solanum acaule. Next base: position 15,005 of record JAJOOR010017523.1, read on the forward strand.
ATTTTGTAGACATTTCACCCCTGCTTCAAAATCGCTGATCATGTTGATCTCAGGGAACTCCATTTTTAGGGTTTTTGACCCAATGAGAGGAAGAAGAAGAAGAAATGAAGATAATTAAGGAACTGTTTGGTTATAAAAAAAAATTGTGAAGAAAACAAGAAATTGAGGGGTTTGTAAAAGGGAAGAAGAAGGGGTATATAATGGTGGAGAAGAAAGGCTAAAGGGGTAATAAAATAATTTTATTTGAGGTTGTTGAGAATGACGTGGAGGAAATGTATTGGATAAGTAATAGAAAATGTTGTGACACGTCACAAAGTGTATAAACTTTAGGAAGAAAAAAATAATAGGAAAATCGTATAAAATAACAAATTATTAATTCAAATTAAATGTTATAATTATAATTTCATTTAATTCTAATATGTAGCAAACACTTTGTCATTTGTTTCTCTCCCTAGAAATCTCGCTCGCCACTCTCCCTCGCCTCTCTCATTTTACACAAACACAAATGTATAAATTGTGTTTGTGTTTGTATAAAGCGAGAGAAAACTGTATATACAAATATAAATACATATTTTTTTGTCCTATACACTTATAATTATACAATACAAATCTTCTTCTGCCTAGTTCTCTTTTGTCTTTCTCTCTTTCTCGCTTTATACAAACACAAATTATACAAAAAATAATGTATAATTTGTGTTTGTATAAAGCGAGGGAGATATTTGATATACAAATATAACTATTTTAACTCGATTCAATTGTACACAAATTCAAATTTTATGCAGATCTACAAACACAAAGAACATATACATATACAAATGTAATTTTCATAGACACAGACGTCCGATTTATACAAATTATTGCGATTTGTACAAGTCAGTTGTTAGCGATTTAATACAAATCAAAGCTGCTTGGGATTTTTATGAAGCGTAAATAGCAAAATTGTAGTTACAGAGCACTAATATGATTTTTATACTTGTTAAACCTAAAATTTACTAAAATAAATTGGGATTAAAGCAATGAAATTGCTTTCGATAGATTTTCGATTTAAAGAAAGAAAAAGAAGAAATAATAATAAGTAAAAAGGATAACTATCAATACTTTCGATATAGAAGAGTTATACGTTTGATAACTTACTGACCTTTTATCCTAATAATCAATCTTCACACTCATACTTTTTCCAATCCTTAAGTCTACTATATCCAATTTCTCATACATGGATACATATGTATTGCCCATATCTGAATCATTTGTCTCTTTTTTCATATTTGATAGAATTACTTATATATACTACATATTTATTCTAGAATTATCACCTCAGTTGATAAACTATTTGATTACTTTAATATATTTATTTGATGTGGATTTAAATTTAATTTATAAATAAATTCAAATATAAAATAATTTTTTTTTAAAAATGTATAAATATATAGGAGAAGGGTGGGTGCATAGTCAGGAGATTCCAGAAAATTAAATAATAAGAAATTATAGTGTTTGGTCATTAATGAGTCATCAAATAAGAACAAAGTAAAATTTTGTGGTGCCTTGTGGGTCCATTCACAATAATAACCATAGGAATATCAACACTTGTTGGACAAAATTTTAATATATACTTTAGAGTTCTATTTTTGTGGTTGTTGTTTGCACCAAAATAATTTTTGTGGTGCTACAATATTGTTATTGTGTTAGCAATAAGTTCAAAGAAAAATCTTGAACAAGATAAGCAAGTTTTCTTATCTTCTAGGTTTGGATAAACATGAGAAACAAGTTAGAGGACTAAGTATTTTTTAAACAAATAAAAGAAAAGTAAATGGAATTAAGGGTATGTTAGGCATGAATGAACATATATTCTGCGAATATAGGGAGATTTTAAATTTATTTTGATTCTTTATATTCGATCAATAAGTAATTTATATATATATTCAGGGTGGGGCAAAGACAAGGTGTGTTGAAGGATCTCAAATTGTTTTTTGAGACAAATATTTTTCAAATTAAATTTTTCTGAACTGAATATGAAAAAATTGAAGTATGTGCACAATCAACATAAATGACATTTGTCGAATTTTATTATTTTTTCATTAAGAGAGAAATCATTTTTGGATAGAAAAAAAAGGTTTTTCTAAAATTTTGATCCATCAAATAATAAAAAAAATTAAAAATATTCCTCTACGTGTTGAGCGCACCCTAAATGAAAATGAGTAGATTAGAAGATTTTTTTTTTGTTAGATTGCCTAATGGCCTATAGACTATAGTCGTAATTTTCTTTCTTGTGCAATATAAAGATGCTAGATGTATCATATTTGTGACTTATTAATAACTCAATGTTAAATTTTTTTAAAATATCATGTTTATGGGCAAAGCCAAAAATATTTATTAATGAAAATAGTAAATACATGAAAAATTGAGGAAATTTAACATATAAACATTACATGTTTTTTCTAGAATAGATTATTTATTAGTAATACATTAGAGTAGGCTCTTCTAGAGTGCTTAAACAATGCTTGCTTAGTTGTTCTTGCTTTAAATATGAGATAACAATTTGGATCTTAAATCTAGAATAATTTAGTACTTAGGGGTCACTTCATAGTTGATTAGAGCTATACAAATATTAGAGCCGGTTTGAATTGACTTTAAAAAAAAAAATAGTTTTTAAATCAAAAATAAAAAGTCAAACTAAAATGACTTTTAAGTCAAAAAAAAAAAAGTAGGGGGAGACCTTCTTTTGGTTTTTAACTTATTTTAAGTCATTTTCAACTTATTTTAAGTCATTTCTTATCTTGTCAAACACTCACCAACTTATTTTAAGTCATTTGTGACTTTTTTTATATTTATCAAACACTTCCAGAAGTCAAAAACTGACTTAAAAGTAGGTTTGACCAACTTTTAAGCCAATCCAAACACCATCTTAGTAATGCAGAGCTTAATAATAAAATTTGTATGTTACTTTATGCAAGTATCCTAATTATGAAGGACTTAGTTATACAATACTGATGACAATAGGGACAAAATATTGGGAAAAGCTAAGCTACATTCTTTAAAAGAAATATCACGTGTCAAAATTTTTACTAAGAAAAAAAATTAAATACATGAAGAATCATAGTTTTTCAATAAAAATGTGTATATCTCTTGAATAATAATAGTAAATTCGTCTGTAACTATAACATATAATCGCGAACTCAAATTACAAATAGTTATTCCTTTAATCCTTATTTCATTTGTAGCGTAAACTCGTGAATTCTTATAATTAAGTTAAATAGGCTGTTTTTCATTAATGTTCTTTTATTTTTAGAACTAATTAATCATTTGTAACTCTAGAAGTCCTAAATTTTTTTCTTTTCATTTGTAAAAATATTTTGAAAATTGATTTTGATAGTAAAATATTTTTGTAGGGCACGTCACTTTTTATAGAATTGATTTGACACTTGCTAGGTACTTTTCTCAAAAGGCAACTCATTAGACTTAAGACTTTACAAGTTGGCTTTTAATTATTTTTGTGTGTTATTTTTTGACTTGACTAAAATAATTATTGTTTAGTACTTATCCCTTGAAGTTAACATATAGTCCAATAATATAATGCACTTTTGTTGTATCGCAATCTTATGACTAAGATAGAAAGAGAAAGCAAGGTACAAGAATTTTCTTGGTTATTCTAAATTAATTAAAAAATAGTGGCTATAAAAAAGGTATTTTAATATCTTGGAATCAAATTTTAAAAAGTTGACAAGTCTTCATAAAAAATGATTGGTTTATGTTAGACTCAATAAAAAGTTGGAATAAATTCTAAGTACAATTAATCTTTACAGCTCATGTCTAACTCTCACTAATTCTTAATCATTGTCAAATATCATGAACTTGCGTGTTTACGTAATTGATAGAAACTTAATATTTCGATCTGAATATATATTAGAACGACACGTATACATATACCTTTCTCGAACTTTTGATTAAGATCAAGTGTATAAGTTTAATATTTGATATATATGTGAATTATCGATCCACATAATATTAACTTACTTTTTTAAGAGAGAGAGTCCAAAAAGATAGCTTGCTATTTAGGCTCTCGAACGTTGCACTATAACATGAGTCTGACGCACCTACAATATATTTTTTTTAGAACACTCTTAATTCATAACTTACGCATTCAAATTTTAAAATGTAGTGTCCTTAACTAGAGAAATAGTTCAAGTTTTTTTCTTTGGTTTTCCATCCGGTATTCGGAGCCATATTGGAATCCCGACTAAATTCGAATAGCACACTGGAGGGCACATTTGGGGGTGGCGCTCCCAATAGGATTTTCTCCATACTCAGAGCTCGAACTCAAGAAATAGTTTAAGTTATTCAAGTACTAATTTTTTTTTATCTAAGTTTGTTTCAAACTTAGATAAAAGAAAACAATTTGCTTATATATGTTAAACCCGTCAATTTAATTAGCACTTGGAAAGTAAGTAAAGCAACAAAATTGTATGGTGTGAAATAGTTGTAGTAATTTAAAGATTAAACTTCAATGAATTTACACAACAACACGTGAAAATGATGTTTATATATGTTGATTAATTTACCGATTAATTAGTTTAATTAAAAGTCAATACGTAATTCTCTTTTTGAAAATTATTATCGTCCTTCCTGGATTCTTTGAAATTTGAATTTTGATCAATTAAGTTGAAGTTGATTAGTCTTTTTGTTCATAATCCCTTGGTCCTTGTTCACAACCATTCCTTAATTAATTATCGAGTTAATTTTGACTAGTTTTAGAAGACTAATTACTCTCTCCGGACCAAAATAAATGATATTTTTTTAATGTGACACATCTCTTGCGCAAGTTAATAAATAACATTACTGAACAAATAATTGACCAATATTATTTTTAAAAGTGATTGGTTAGTTTATACAAATTTTACGTGTTTTACCTTCTTATTTATAGGTTCATCCCGTACGAATTTGAATTAATTGAGTCAATAGATTCTGAATATCAAATAATTAAACCAAAAAAGGTGATACAATTTCGATATATGTATGTCCTTTTAAATTGTTACAATCATATGATCCAAGATGAGATTATTGAGTGTCATGCTATATATGAACCAATTTGTATTAATCATTATGGTCATAAATCAAATAATATTAGCAATAATATTTTTCCTAAATATATATAACAAAAAAGTCAATGATGGAAGACGTGTTTTTGAATAGATTTTCTTTGTACCCATAAATTGGAGTAGGCTCTCTAGTGTTCAAATTAAATAATTGATTGCTTAGTTGTTCTTGCTTTTATATGGGATTGCATTGTCTGTCAAGTTGCCAATCATTTGAATCTTAATTTCATTTCCCAATAATTTTGGTTTTATTATTCTCTTAGCGCTCGTTCAGTGTGACGTATAAAGTATAATTCCAGGATAAAATGTAGGCCCGTATTTATTTGGAGGTATTAGGTAGTAATTGAATTAGTTATCTCACCATTTTTGTCATAATGATGAGATAAGTTTCAGTTATCCACATACTTGGTAGAATAACTTATCCCGAAATTAGTTTTCCTGCAATAACTTTTTCCCCACCAATCGACCGGTTAGTTCATCTTTATTTTTTCAACATATTAAAAATACTTTCCAGTTTAGAAAATCAATAAATAATTCATTTCTCAATTGGAATAATAGAGTAGATTATCTTTTTCCTTTTATTGTTTGTTTGTTAAAAAGTGTGTCAAGTCGAATATAAATAACTAAAAATGGACGAATGGAATAAAAGGAGATAGATCATTTTTGTGTTTTCCTGACAATGCATAAAGTTGATTAATTAATTAATTAATTACTCAATAAGAATGGTTTTTGTTTTACGTAATTACCATATCTTTGTTGTCGTCCATTTAAAGGAGACGGTGCTTGCCCAAACGATTTCATTAATGCTAAATTTGGTTTGGTAGAGAACGTGGATTTGGTTACAAATTATTATTAGGAGCTAATTGGATCATTAGTCATTATAATATTGATTGTGATCTCTTCGTTCTCAATTAAAGATATTGTGTTCACGTCTTGAATACTTCTTACCTCTGGACAATGAGTGTTTTACCGTTAAATTTTGAAAATGTATCTCTTAAGATTTCTACTTAAAAAATACTACATAGCTACATACTATTCAATATTTGGAATCGTTGACAATATTATGAATTTCAAACTTAAAAACGGAAAACTAGAAATTCCATCATGGACCAAAGCTAGGAATTGCCATGATATTTTATTTTATTTTTTTTAAGTTTGAAATTCATGAAAATTATATGAATTTCGATCCATGACCGTATTTTTTTATTTCTTTTCACTTGTTTAAGTTTGAAATTAATAATATTGTCTTAAGGTTATGCATCAAAAGTGGATACTTTTTAATGAGTTTCTAAATATCGATTATTCTCAAAAAGTCTTTACTCCATATAAGTTTTAAGTGTTTTATATTTTTAATGTGTTTATTTAATACAAATTTAAATTAATCGAATCAGTATATTTTGAATATGAAATAGTTGAACGAATGAAAGTGCTAAGTATATTTTGAATATGTAATAGCCCCATTCACGTGTAATTTTCATCTCCAAACGTAATATTTATAATTAAAAACTCTACTTACGTGATAAGATTTTTATAGCAAGCAAAAAGGATTATATGAGCAACTGGTCAACTTGCAAAGCAATTTCATTGAGGGGACATGAAACTTTTGCTATATTATGTGATATATAGATATAGTAACATTACTATTATTTATTGAATTCTGATCCATTGAGACACCACTTTCTTGTAAGTGACACATCTCCATGAATCATCATTCTAATATATTCTTATAGATTTTTGAATCATTTTCGACACCACTAAAAAAAATAGAGGTTTTTTAGCGTAAATTAATAAAAAAATTGTGTTGTAAAATATTTTTTTTTATTTCCTCGAATTATTAGATTACTGAAAATATGGTGGTGAGAAACAAATTCTCGCTAAAATAGTGAAGAATTTTCTAATTTTTCTTGTGAAAATACTACTACGACAAATTTTTAATATAATAAGGCATGATGTATATATATAAAGTTTACAAGGTACTCAGACTTTCAAACTCGATAATAACATAGCCAAAAGACAAATATATGAGGTAAATTGAGATTTGTGCATGTCCAATATAACTTGTTTGGTGAATTACGAAAGATCGAGATATACACACGTTAAAGTGATAAACTTTCTTCGAAATATACACAAGTTAAAATAATATACTTTCTTCTTTTATTTTGTTTGGTGGTTTTTCGCTTATTAAAAGTCCATATATTAGAATTTTTTTACATAGTCTATTAAGATTAAAAATTAAAATATTTGAATTTTCAGTTTTGATGTTTCTATTTCAAATTATTTTACTCAATAATTGGGCAATAATTTGGTAAAATGGATAACAGAAAACACTCCCTTTTTGCTTAAGTGTGAAAAGAAGTTGGAAGAAAAAGAGTAAATTAATCAGTGAAGTATGTAATGTGACTAAACATGTAACATGTGAAAATTAAAAGTAGACCCCACGTGAAAATTATGCTTATTTTAAAGAGCAACTTTCACATATAGCAAACACAAAATTCATATTTGTATGCTATAACAAAGTTTGCATAATTGCGCTCCATAGCAAACATAAATATGTATATTTCGCTATACATATACAAAAGAAAGCAGTTGTATAATCTG
>JAJOOR010017524.1:0-10659 GCA_036250505.1 Solanum acaule
CCCACCCCCAAAAAAAAATTAAGTTTGTTTTTAAAAAATATTTTCAATTTCAAAAATTATTTTCTACTCTAGTAAAAATAAAAGATATTTCTCAAAAACATTTTTCATTCATAAATCAAACACTAAAAATCTTTTCCGAAAAATATTTTCTACTCACCAACCAAACATGAGAAAATAAGTCAAAAATCTACTTTCTAGGAAAACATTTTCCTTCATACCAAACACACCCCTAGTGTTACTTAAATCCTGTACAATTTGATTACATATGTATTATTCTTAAATGTTCTATTTTACATTGAACTTTCTCCCTTAGTTTTTGTGCAAATCATTATATCCTTGTGTAAAAAGTGGATTACTGCAAAATATTTATACTATAATTAGCCAAATTATATAATATAGAGGTCATGTTTTTGTTAAAGAAGCAAAAATACTAAGAAAGAAAAAGATGATAGCTACTCAATATAATTGCTTACTGAGTTGAAACAGTCAATATATCAAGCTACGATAGTAAAATTTGCTTGAAAAAATAAATTTAGATAAATATTGAAACTCTAATAGTAGTCGTGTTATGTTTGCTATTATACATAGATTTTTTGAATTTCGAAGATTATCCAAATTTCATGTTTTTCATTCTTACCGTTGAAGTTGAATTGACAACTAGGGGTCAATTTTTTTTTGTGTGTGTTGCCATCTGCATTCCCAAATGACTGCAATTTTTATAGTACTGGATAGGTGATATTTGTCATTTTCACTTCAGACTAGACTATTGGAGTTGCAAAATTCTCAACAAAAATTAGAATATTTAATTGAAAATGTTGGGTCGGGCACATGCCGGGCGTCTTTACTAAATATATATATATATGCAAGACAATAATTGTATAAAAATGACTTGAATAAAGCCTTTAAATTTATTCAAAATAAAATTTAATTGCAACTTACAAGTTACAATTTATAGTTATTAGAGGAGTAACTAATCTACGCAACCATCTTCTAGAAAGGTTTCTGTTTCAACTAGTTCTCGTATGTAAATCTAATATTTGTATTGCCCAATAAAACTATTTTCTAACTCTCGTATCAATTCAATGGAAACATCCTCCGAAACAGACAAAGATGCTTGAAACTCTTGTGCCTCTAATTCATCGCCACTATTAGATCCAATTATTGAATCTAAATAAGTTTTTTATTGGGCAGTTAACATTGGAAAATTATAATCTCTTCTCTCGGTGTAGAAACAATCTCTAAATAAAACTGATGACTCCAAGCTTTCTTGTGCCAATAAATATCTGTGATCTCCAATTTGAAATCTTGTCGCACTGAAAGCTACCTTTGAAGCAACTAATGAAGCTTGAATAGCTAGAACTTCACAAACCATTTTGCTAAGATTTGAAAATGTGCTACCACGTTTTCTCCACCTGTCTAATATTTGTATATTACCTTGTTCGTCGGTAACCGATTTCAATCCATAATTAAGATATTCTTCAAAATTATCATGGTTAATAGAATCAAGACCAACAAAACCTCGCATATAATTATCAATATAATCACTATTGTTAACATTAGAAGTTTGAGAAACATCTCCTTCATTATTTTCCATAAATCTATATTTATCATATAAAATTTTGATTTGCACTTTTGTGCTAGACTTACGAAATTTTAAATTTGAAACTTTTCCGGTAAAATTTCTGATTTTTTCATAAATTTTTTCAACAAGTGCTTGTGCACCTCGTAATTTATATTGAGGGTTAAATAAATTTGAGGAATAGGAAAAAAAAATTTAAAACTTTTCTATCGTAACTTCAATTGACGGTCTAAATTTTTCAATTTTTTGTATTGAACAAATTGAATGGAAATAGCATAAATATTTAATAAGACTGATGAAATAGTAGGTTAATAAACTCCAGAAAACATTTTTGTAGCCTGATAAAAAAGTTCTAAAAAATTCAATAGTTGTTTAATTTCATTCCAATCTTCTTCACAAATTTTATCTAGTGGATCAACATTATGGGCATTAAAAATCATTTGTATGATTTTTTGATAATCATGAGCAACCGAAGCATTTCATAAAAAGAATTTTACCTAGTTTTAACATGTTTGAAACTTTTCGTGGTGAAAGATCACATAGTGCACAACGCTCGTCAAATTTCCTAATATTAGAAGCTCTATGAGCATAAAAAATCTATAGAACAACATACAATCAAATAATGCAATACCATCTTGTACAAATAAATTAAATATATGTGCAACACATCTAACATGGAAAGAGTTAGTATCAATTGGACATAGTCTAGTCTTTAACATACTAGCAACGTTAATATTATTAGAGGCATTATCTAATGTGATACTCATCACTTTATCACAAATCATATAAAATCTAAAATACTTAAAACAGTTGAAGCTATATAAGCACCCATTTTTTTTCTCTACACATTGTTTATAACTTAAGATTCTTTTTTGCAAATTTCAATTATGATCAATCCAATGTGTTGTAACAATTAAATAATCATGTCCATTAATACTACGACCCACATCAGAAGTTATATACACTTTACAATCTAATATTCTAAATAAGTAACGAAGATATTGACAATGTTTACCTTGAAAATCAAAACCATCATTTTAAACTATATTTCTTGCAATACCTTTAAAAGAAGGATTATAAGTTTGTTGAATATATTCAATAAAACCAGGATGTGAAGGAAAACTAAAAGGCAAACCACAAGCATCAACCATCTTAGCTAAATTTTCATGATCTCTTTCTTTATTATATTTACGTTGTGTAATTGGACTACTGGGGTAAGACGTATCCAATGTTCCTTGAACCATGTTAGAACCCTCTACCGATTCATTTACATCAACATCAACAGTTTCACCTTTCTTTTTTTATCGGCTAAAGCTTTAGTCGTCTTATATTCGATTGATCTACAAGATAGCAAATGTCTATTTAAACCCCTCATCCCACCTTGACCTCTATCGTGTCTATGTACAAATGGTTGTTTATACGTATTACAACTAGCAATAGGAGTTTATAGTATCTAAAGTCATAAATTTCTACACAACAGAGATTTTAGGGTGTTGATACTTCACATTTTTCCTTGCAAGAGGTACAAGGGGAGGGGGCAGGGAGCTGTCTAGTAGGTGTAGGTGTATCATCCAAACTAGAGCTTCGATCGCCGGACTGGTAGGTGTAGGTGCATCATCTAATTCATCTTCTCCCAAATCAACTTCTACATCTTCATTTAAATCTTCATCAAAATTAGTCTTGCCATAACGTCGTTCTATAATTTCATGATCAATTTCAGTATTTTCATCTGTATTAAAATGAGGAGTGAAAGTAGTATCATCAACATAAGTAGAATCATTCGTATTAAATCTAACTTTAGGCATTGATTTAGAAGAAGAACCACCACATTTACTTTATTTTTTTCTTTACTACTTTTTTTTAGAAAAATTAAATATACTAGAAATAGCGTTTGTTACTTTTTCTTATCGGTATATTTTTTATTAGAACTTATATTTTAATAAAATGTGAAATGTAATATAAAAATAATAATAACACAAAAAATAATTATAGAAAATTTAATAAATTAAGAGATGAAACAAATGTATCAAATGTCTGCGTAAATAGTAGACGGTTATAACCAATACTTGGCACTTGAAGCTTGCTCCAAAAATATTGTTATAAATTTTGACTTGTAACTTGATTACTTAATAACAATAAAATAAAATATAAATAAATTGAAAAATAAATATTATGATATTAACTGAAATATAAATATTTTGATATTAATTGAGAATTGAGAATTTGAGCTCAGTAGAATCAAGAATCAAGAATCAAGAATTCAAGAATGAGAAAATATAGATGAGAGAGTAGATAATTTGTGAGAAATAGTGAGGGATAAAGAGGTATTTAAAATGTAAAGTGAACTAAAATGTATTCTATGAAACTTTGGGGTTAAAATAAAAGTTTAAAGGACAGAGGGGTTATGGGGGTGAAAAGGTTGATATAGCAGTTGGGAAGGTGTGGGGTGGGGGGTGGGAGGGGGCTACTAGCCGTTGCCCCAATGTTCTCTAACGGCTAAATTTAAAATAGAAATAATTTAAAATCGATCCCGCGAGATCCGATCGGTTCAATCGGGACAAATCGGGTTAGGTTGAGCAGGACAAAACCGCGCGTCCCATTCCATCCCGCGTCCCCCCCACTCCTATACCATCCCACATTGTCCATCGGGACCAACGGTTCAGGACTCAAACTGGTACCAACCCAGGCTGGGCCATCCCAGACCCCTTGTCAGCCCTAATCATACCTATCCAATAATGAAATATAGATTATGACTGACTCGCTATCCACTTAATTTTGGATCATTATCATTAAGTAGGAGAGATGACCGAATGGTTCAAGGCGTAGCATTAGAATCATACAAGTGCACGTCGAGTCCATGCGAAGGGTTTGGTTAAGATATGCCAAATTCCATCAAGTATACAAATGAAATCTAACCATACATGTCCTCAGATTATATCATCTAAATCGTCTACACTGACAATCCACCCTTCCCCTCCGAAAGGGGATTTTAATAAATAACCAAATATGTTACTCGGGCTTGGGGTAAAGTTGGTAGTATTTCTTACAAAAATTTTAACTTGTGATTTGAGCAAAGGGTTGATCATTGAGTCCTCCTCCTGCATGCAGTTCCATTGTTTTGGTTGGTGCAGAAAAAAAGATTGAAAAATGGGGGTGAGTAAGGTAGTTTGGTAAAAATATAAGAAAATGGAAAGAGGAAAGAAGAGTAGTAGGAGGCAGAGTAGATGGTGAAGGGAGAGAGAGAGGGTAGGGAGGAAGAATGTGCTATACATGTACACAGAAACCCTCTTCAGATCTCAACCCAACCCTTTTCTTTCATTGCTTCAATTTTTCCGGTAAGGTATCTTCTTTCTCATTTGGGGGTATTATGCTTTTCAATTTTTGCCAGATCGATCGATGATGCTGTTTCGTTTTCCTATTCTCTTCATCAGATTTGAGCTTGCTGTATACTGGACGATCTCCACCGGCATTGTCTTGCAATGTCGTAATTGGTACAATATTTGCCTTTCGTATCTAGAGATTTCTTGTTTTGATTCAGATTTTTTTTCTAAAGAAAAAGATGGGTGAATTCTAGTTTGTAAGTGAGATTATCTTGGAAGGCAACAGACCAGATTTCAAGAAACCTTTTCAATGGAAGATTGGTCCAAGTATGTTCATAGTCCAGCTCATTTGGCAGTAGCTAAGCGAGACTATCCCACTTAGAAAGAGATTGTTGATTGCCTGCCTTGTCTTGCCAAGTCAGGTGAAGTGAACACTGAGGCAGAGTCTGTGGCTGCTGAGATCGATGCGGATGCTGTTTCTGCAGTAATTGATAGGCGAGATGTTCCTGGCCGTGAAACTCCTTTTCACCTTGCTGTTCGCTTGAGGGACCCAATCTGTGCAGAGATTTTGATGTCTGCAGGTGCTGATTGGAGTCTTCAGAATGAGAATGGTTGGAGTGCTCTTCAAGAAGCAGTGTGTACCAGGGAGGAAAACATTGCTATGATTATTGCTCACCACTATCAGCCTCTTGCTTGGGCCAAGTGGTGCCGTAGACTTCCTAGGATTGTCGCCTCAGCTGCTCGTATTCGTGACTTCTATATGGAGATAGCCTTTCACTTTGAGAGCTCTGTAATTCCGTTCATCGGTCGGATTGCTCCATCAGACACGTATCGCATTTGGAAACGGGGTTCTAATCTTCGTGCCGATATGACACTTGCAGGATTTGATGGGTTCCGCATTCAACGTTCTGATCAAACTTTCCTCTTTCTTGGAGAGGGGTATTCATCAGAAACTAGTTTATCCTTACCTCCAGGTTCTTTAATTGTCCTTGCTCATAAGGAGAAGGAGATCACAAATGCATTAGAGGGAGCTGGTGTGCAACCATCAGAAGCTGAAGTAGCCCATGAAGTTGCTTTGATGTCTCAAACAAATATGTATAGGCCAGGAATTGATGTTACTCAGGCTGAGCTTGTTCCTCACTTAAATTGGAGGAGACAGGAGAGGACAGAGATGGTTGGTACATGGAAGGCAAATGTGTATGATATGCTTCATGTGATGGTTAGTGTAAAATCAAGGCGTGTTCCCGGTGCCATGACTGATGAAGAGCTCTTTTCAATGAATGATGATGGTAAATTGACAAACTGTGGTGAACATGACGATTATAATGGTGTATTAACAGCTGAAGAGAGAATGCAATTAGATTCTGCACTTCGAACGGGCAATTCAGATGGACTTGGTGATGATGAGGAGCTTGAGGTTCAGGATTGTCATGACAACTCTAGTGGAGGTTCATTTAGACGTTGTGAATCCAATGGTGTCCCTAAAGAGAAGAAGAGTTGGTTTGGTTGGAACAAGAAAAATTCCAAAGGAACTGGTGATGATTTAGAGGATTCAAAGATTGTGAAAAGGTTCTCAAAGTTGGCCCCAGATAATACCAAGCAGAAATCCCATGACACTCATAGATCATCATCTGAAGTTCAAGGGGAAGATACTGGAGATGTTAAACGGAGCAAAGATAAGAACGGCAAGAAGAAAAAGAAAAAAGGGCCTCTGGGTGAGTCTAAGAGTGAAAGTGAGTACAAAAAGGTTTAAGACCTATTTTATGGTTGACACCTGACTTCCCGCTGAAAACAGAAGAGCTTTTGCCATTACTAGACATATTAGCCAACAAGGTTAAAGCTATTAGAAGGTTGAGGGAGCTTTTGACTACTAAGCTACCCCCTGGCACATTTCCAGTCAAGGTACATGATACTTTTTTCTTTTATGTTCTCTTCTCTCTTGCTTCTTGTTCTTTCTCCTTAGTCTTTATTTTACTGGTAATATATTCTGAACTTTCTTTAGCATGTGGCTAGCTTATGCTTATGCCAGAGGCACTCGAGGAAGGGTGGGATCTTTAATATCTCAATTCCCTCATAGAATGCACGCTGCGTGCATCCACCATGAACTTACCAATGTTGTTACATCTGTGTTCCAAAGAAGGATCACATGACTGGTGGAACAAAATACGAACCCAGTTATTTCCCTCTTTAGAATTTTGTTCCATGTGTATTAGATGTGTTTGAACATGAACTCGAAGTTATGATTGAAACCATTGATTTGGGTAGAGGTTGATTTGAAGTTGTAGTTTTTCTCATAAACATGAAAACCCCACAATTTGTGAAAATTATCAGAACTTCCCCAACTCTTATACAATCTTACCTAATGGGAAAACCATAATTCATAAATAAGGTATCATAATATCCTATAACGCCTCATTAATAAATTGTATACTTTCATGTTCCTTTTATAAATAAATGCTTGCGATTATATGCTATTACAGGCTTTCAAATACACAATTTTACAAAGATCCACTGGTCCAAAAAATCAGCAATAGTAGTAACTAGTTGTTCTTTGATATAGTCCTTTCAAATGGTATGAACAATCTCTTTATGTCGAGCATGGGTCTTTTTTTGAAATTAAAATAATGGGTCAAATTTTAAATTACAAAGAAATTGAAACAACAAATTTGAATTGTAATTCTACCTTTAAGCCAAATTTGAAATCAAAATTTTAAGTTGGTGTTGAAGTTTGTTCAAAATGTCATAAACAAACACAAATTTGAAATCAAAATTTTAAATTTGAAGTCTAAATTGCATGTCGGAACACCTCCTTATCTTGTTTGTTCCTTTGTATGACATAAGCACTGTTGCTGGTGACATGTTATCTCATCCTTTTGTTACTTTAGTCACCCAATGATATGCACATTAGAGTGATCAGGACTTGGGACTGTGTCATATATATATGGGTGATTTGCACAAATAGAATCTTTCTGTGCCACCATTTAAATATTTTTAAGAGAAGTCCTGGAAAAATAGCCTTCGCAGCAGAATGTAGAAGCACGCTCCTGGTGGTTGCCAGGATTGCAAAGCAAAATCTTTGTGATCGCCAGGATTGGCCAAGACTTTCCTTAACAACAAGTTATCATTATTCGTCAAGATTTCTGGTCAAACTCCGACGGATCACCAGAATGATGACCACAAATTTTGACAAATTGCTTGAATTGGTTATAAAATCCTGACGGGTCATCATAACTTGCTGGGTATATTTCACTAAGTTTTTGCTTCAAAAGTTGTCCAAGTCAATTCCAGTCAAATCTGTTTTTTATATACAGTATTCTAACACCAATCTCAATGATTTGGTTCAACCTAAACCTTCAAAAATCAATTGATCCACCGTCTTCTAAAAACTTTTTTTTTTTGATAACCGAGAAATCCGTGTGTGACCCCCCCTTTGGACCAATCACAGCCTTCTAAACTCGGTGGATAATGGACCCGCCCCTCTACCCTTCTAAAATAATTTTTTTCATGCTCAACAAAGACCAACAATGGTGTTTTTCAATTTTCTCCAACCAAACCAATGCAACTCATTGAGGATAGCCAATATAAGCTTAGTGGAAACTTATCACTTCAATTCCAACCAAAAATAAGCGATGGGAGGAGAAATGAGTAGAAGAAGGGAAAAGGGAGAAGGAGGGGAGATTCTGGTGAAACTCTTTTGTACAACTTTTCTTAATAGGTCAAAAGTTAAATGCCGCTTCTTAAAAAGTCTATCCCGTGTAAATTCTTGTATATATAAGACAAAATATTGTGGATATTCTTTAAAGTTCAACTAAGTTAACTTTTTTTTTACTGTTAGTAAGATTCCTTTGTGATTTCTGTCTTTATGTTGGTGTGACGGTAGGGTTGAAGTATAACAAGGTCAAAGGTGAAGTGAATTTTGGGGAGTTTAACTTAAAGGCTGAGTTAAGAGATTGTTTTGTATGGTGGAGACTTTTGTACCGTTGGCTTTTTCCTTATCTATCTATAACCTCCTCTCCTTTTTCTTGACTTGTTTCATACGTTCTTTTCTTGATTCTAGTTAGGTGAAAACAGAAAAACTGTATGGCTAGTCACACTGAGGTCTTGATGAAATGGAATTATCTCCAATTATTTTTTTGTGTAATTCAAGTATATCACATTATAAGTACACCAAGTTGGACTCCTAGTGAATTTTGGTTTGATGGTAAAGAAACAGAGGGTGATGTGTTCGTTAGATGCATGTCTCGAGTTCGAACCTCACTACATACAAAAGCCTGGTTAAGTGAAGGGTAGTTTGGCGAGGCCATTTTTCATGGATTTCGAACAATGGGTCAGTTGGTCCTCTACTATTTCCCGGTTATAAAAAAAAAATGTACACCAAGTTGGTGTTAAATTATTTACATTTTGGTTTTGTGAGAACCACAATCATCCAACGAATTACAACTATCTATACTATACGAAACTCGCTCTTCTTACCAAATGTATAAATGACACAAGCATGATTTTTTTGATCTTCTGGAGGGTCTAAGCAAAATGCTAGAGCAGGCCAGAGAACAACAATGGATTAAGGGCTTCAAAGTAGGGTCAGACACGGGGAACCCAGTCACTATTCACTTGTTGTATGCTGATGACACCCTAATCTTCTGTGAGGCGGAAGAATCACAAGCTAGATATTTAAATCTAACACTCTCTCTATTCGAAGCTCTATCAGGATTACATGTCAATGTCCTGGAAAGCATTATATATCCTGTTAATCATGTGTCAAACATAGAGGAACTCTCAGGCATCTTGGTTTGTAGCATTGGGACATTCCCTACTACTTACTTAGGTCTTCCTTTGGGGGCGAAATTCAAGAATTGTTAAGTATGGACTGGAATTATAGAGAAGTTTGAAAAGAGATTAGCTTCCTGGCAATTACATTACTTATCCATGGGCGGAAGGCTAACTCTTATGAACACTGTTCTTGAATGCCTACCATCATATTATATGTCTATGTTTCCCATCCCTGATAAGGTTTTAAAGCAATTAGATAAAATCAGGAGGAAGTTCAAGCGATGTTTTGATAGATGCAGTCTTGCAAACCACAGATCCAAAGTCGCAAATCTTGATTAGGGACAGGATGGAGAAGGGGGTAGAAGAAGTTGCATGCAATACACTAGAGCAGAGATTAGTGTCCTCCATTGAAGAATGGGAGGTTGAAGAGGCTGAGCCATTGTGCACACAACAACATCTAACTACAGAAAAAGAGAGAGATGTCTGTTTGGGTAAAACAAAATCTGATCAGACTGGGGAAATTACTGGGTGCCGACTTCCAAGGCCATGAACAAGAAGCTTTGGAACTTCCATTACAGGTGGATAGTGCCAGACAAGCCAGACATAAGGATGCTGCAGTGGTTTGTAAGAAGACAAGGTTCAAAGGTTCTAAAGAATTGAAAAGTTTAGTAGCATTTGATGTGAAATTCAAGAGTGGTGGGGGTAGAGAAAAGGGGAGAAATTTCCTTACCATTTCATGATGCAATTCAAACTAGTATCATGGAATGTAAGGGGTTTGAATAATAGAGATAAGAGGAGGGTTATCAAGACATAATGGGGGACTGGAAAGCTGACATCATTTGTCTACAAGAAACCAAATTGCAGGGGGATATCACTGAGTTGGTAAGGCAGATTTGGAGGGATAGGTGGGTCAAAATGGCATGTTTGGAGGCGAGTGGGGCAAGAGGAGGGATAATGATGTTGTGGGATAGTAGAATATGGAAGGGGGAG
>JAJOOR010017525.1:0-15601 GCA_036250505.1 Solanum acaule
CAACTCCAGCAGGGCGCCCTGTCACCAATGGACGAACTGCAGCTTCTCTTTCTCGTCCAAGCTCCCCTAGTCCCCAAGTTCGGCGACCATCGCAGCCAATAGTTCCCCCAGATTTTTCACTTGAAACACCACCAAACCTACGCACAACTCTGCCAGATAGACCTCTGTCTGCTGGCAGGTCCAGGCCAAATCCTTCTGTCACTACCAAGGGAAATGCAGAAGCCCCAAGTGTTGCAAATCCTCGAAGACAGTCATCCCCCATTGTTAGCAGGGGAAGACTAACAGAACCCTCTGGTAGAGGACGAGTGCTTGGCAGTGGGCAGCTAAGTGATATATCTGATTCCCGCAGGGCTTCACATGTCTCAGAGTTGTCTACAAGGAAGCCTGTAAAGACTGCTGCTGATAACATGGGACTTGGAAGGACAATTTCTAAGAAATCCCTTGACGTGGCAATCAGGCATATGGTAAGTATTGGTCGTTTAGATTTTGCTTTGAACACATTCTTTTATTATTATCACATTAGTATGGTTTCAACATACTAAAGCTGTGTAGCAACTTTTAACTACCGATCTGGTTCAATTACTTGTGGTCTGCTTATGGTTGTTGGTGAAGTGATTTAGAAAATTAAGCACTTGATTTTGTGTTCTATTTGATGCTGTATGGGTTTCCTTGAACTACCAAAGGGCCAGAAAGTTATTACGTACTTAACAGTGGGTCTGTTGCTGCTGCAGGATATTAGAAATGGCATTAATGGTGTTCGTCCAAGTTCTGGTTCAACCCTCTTCCCTCACAGTATTCGATCCACAAATGGGAAAGGCCAGCCTTCTCATGGTTCGACTGGCGCATCCTCTTTCAATGAGAATGCATCTTACCACTACAATGGTAATCTTCCAGAAAATGGTAATTACCTTAACAGATCATCTGAGAATGGGAGTGAAGAGGCCAAGTCTCAGCATTCAGCAAAATTGACAGATATTGATATTTATGAGAGTTCTCGTTATGATGCGCTTCTGCTGAAAGAGGATTTGAAAAACACGAATTGGTTGCACAGTTTCGACGACAAGTCGGACCAAGAAACCATATTTGGTAACGGATTCGAGTCGCTGCCTGAACCTTTTAGCCCTTTGCAATATTTGTGAAGTGATATTCCTTTGTGTTATTACTAATTTTTCCTTCTGAGTTTTATTTGTTGGTAAAATCATTTGTTTGCAAAGGAAGATAAGAAGATATGGAATGTGGCAAATTAGCCCATCAGGACTGTGAAAGGCAACCTACTATATCTATTTAGTTTCCATTTATTATGCAAGCAAAAGGACATTTTTATTTTTTCATTTCCATGTGCCACAAGAAGGTGGTTGCGTCAAATTATGGTTGTTAGTAGATCTTATCCAGTTGAAATGAAGCCTTTACAGTTGTAGTAGATTGTCTGGTCCTTATTGATGGTCAAAAGTGTGTTATTCTGATTGGGCAGACACAAGTGTAAATGGAAGCTTATTGTCAACATATTAATGTTACCTTGATTTGGTCCTAACAAAAAGCTTATTTTCTTGATTCTGACCTTACAAACATTTGAATAAACCAACGCATTAACTATTCGTAGATATATATCATAACTCTTCAGTTTGAAGCGGTAAAGAAAAATACCCTCCGTTTTACCTGTTATTTGTATTAAAAATATTTGTTTTCACTTATTCGTTTTAGTAAAGTAAAATAAATTTATTATATATTTGTAATGCTATCTGTATAATAAAATAACAATGTAAATACTAGTAGTTAAATTTAGATTTTCAATGCATAATTAATAAAGTTAATTTAATATAACAAAATAATAATAAATATTTTACTAAGAAGAGTGTCGAGTTAGTATGAACAAACAAAATGTGAGGGAGAGTGTAGTAAAAGCTACGGAAAATGACCAAAAATGCTCCTTAATATTCGAAAAAGTTTAAAAATACCACTCATCCACCTATCGGGCTAAAAATACCCCTCAGTCAACCTTTTTGGTCCACTATTACCCTTTAAACTAACAACCTTATATTTTTTTAATTATTATTATTATTAATTCTTTTGTGGCGTCATTCTATTGGATAAAGTTAAATTCCAACCCACTAAACTTTCTCCTACCCCATCCGACCCATATTGACATTCCTTAACCCAAACTCAATTAAAAGATCCATATATAATTACAAAAAATTTGATTCTTGAATTTTGTGAAGTTGTTACAGATTGAAATGGAATGATATCAATCCGTCTGTGTAATTTGTGGGAAAAGAAAATTAGTTCTGCCTGATTTGTGGGAAAGAAAATTAGTTATGCGTGGTTTGTGGGAAAGAAAATCAATTTTACATTAATATTCCATATTAAGCGCAACAAACAAGTTTATAATGTATCATACATAATGTATCCGGAGGAAACTTATGTATCTGGATGTCTGATTTTTAAGGGATTTTTGTAAAATAGGAAAGAGTAGGGATATAATGTAATTTAGGGTCTTATACTGTGGGATTTAGGTAAAGTTATACTTGAAAAAATTTGAATCATCTCTTCTCTCCCAAAACTTAATATCCTATTTTTCTTCTTCCCCTTTTCGTATTAAGCGATTTCAAGATCAATTTCATCCAAAATAATCAGATTTTCGATGCAACATTTTATTGAAGTTGAAAGATTCAATCGTCTATTGAAGTTGAAACATTCACATGTTTGCCAACTAAAAATGCAAAATGATTACAACTAGCAATAAATTTCCATGTAAAATACCAATTTGTAAAATTCAAAAAGTTTTCTTTCCAGATGCACAAAATTTCTTTACAGTTCCCAAACTTCAAATTTTGATAATATTTCTCTTACTTTTAACTTATACACATCAATGTTTTAAAATAATGGCACAGTGTGTTTAAAAGTTTATACACATCAATATTATAAATACAGAAACTTGATGGTAATATAAGTGACAAAAACTCTAATAATGAAAAAAAATACTAAAGACAAAGTAATAGTTATTGTGGGTGAAATTTGATCTTGAAATCGCTTAATAAGAAAAGAGGAAGAAGAAAAATAGGATATTAGATTTATGGAGAAGAGATGATTCAATCTTTTTAATTTTGGGTGAAATTGACCTAGAAATGCTTAATAAGAAAAGGGGAAGAAGAAAAATAAGATATTAGGTTTAAGGGGAAAAGAGATGATTCAATCCTTTTTATTCTTGATGGATTTTTTAGGATATGGGTCAAGGGATGTTAATATGGGTCGGGTGGGGCAGGAGAAAGTTTGGAAGGTTGGAATTTAACTTTATCCAATAAAAAGATGCCATATAATAATTAATTATAATAATAATAATTAAAAAATAATGTTAGTTTAAGGAGTAATAGTGGACCAAAAAGGTTGGCTGAGGAGTATTTTTAGCCCAATAAGTGGATGATGGGTATTTTAAAACCTTTTTGAATAGTACATGGGTATTTTTGGCCCTTTTTCGTAAAAACTAAAAAGTATGAGCATGTCCCACCAGTCACGCAACTAAGAAGCGTGTCCAATCCATCTTTTGGGCAAAAATATACAGGTAAATCACATAAATATGCTATATCAAAAAAAATATTTATCATTTATGACACTAAATTTTATTTTATTTTAATTTTAAAAATATTTTCCAACTTAATATAGCAATTTTTTGGAATTAAAAATTGTATAGTGATTTCAAAAAGGTCCATATCTATTTCTATATGTCGCTTCTTTCCCTCTTTCTCTATCATTTTCTTTCAAACTCATGATTTTTTTTTCTTTTCCTCATCTTCTTTTTATTCTTCTTTCTTCTTTGAAATTTCCATTTAAAGAACTATTCTCAAATCAATTTTTGCCCATATTTCATGATTTTCATCCAAAACACGATAAGAAGAAGAACAAAAAAAAATTAAAATTTGTACAAAATCATGTGCTCAAGCAGGAATTTCAAATCTCTAAAATTACAGCAACAAGAGTTCACCTTTGATGGTCATTATAAAACTTCAAACTTTGAATTCATTATTTTAGTTTAACGAATTTGTGATTAGTTTGGATAGGTTGTTCCTACAAATAATGAAAAAAATCGTTTGGAGTTTATATCTCAATTTTAAGAAGATTTCGGTTAAGTTTAGAATTGATTTTATGAAAAATATTAGATAGAAGCTCGAAAAAGATGACGTTTACAAAACTATACCCCGATTGTATTAAAGTTGTATTAGATATGTTTCATAATTGTATTAAAATCATGAATAATACATTTATAATACATATTGCAAACTTCACTCCCTTTTTAGTGATATCAATCTAACCAATTTAGGTTACACATTTATAATACATATTGCAAATATCCCTCTTTTACTTAGTGATACAAATAAAAATATTTTATAAGGCACATAAAATGCATGTTTTATTCATGAATAATATATTTATAATACATATTAAACATTTCACTCCTTTCATAGTGATACCAACAAGAATAATTTAGGTAACACACTAATAATACATTTATAAGACATGTCCAATATATTTTTAATACATATTGCAACCGTTATTCATTTTTTTAGTGATACAAATCAAAATAATTTTATAAGACACATATAATATCAGTTTTATTCAAGAACAATACATTTATAATACATTTTGCAAACTTCACTCTCTTCTTAGTGTTACCTTACAATACATTTTTATAACATATATTGCAAACATCACTTATGTTTTTAGTGATACAAATCAAAATAATTTATAGGACACATATAATACATATTTTATTCATGAATAATATATTTATAATATATATTGCACGCTTCGCTCCTTTCTTAGTGATACCAACAAGATAATTTAGGTAACACATAATACATTTATAAGACACGCACAATACATTTTGCAACCGTCACACATTTTCTTAGGGGTCATTTGGTAGCTGAATAAGGTTATTCATGTATTAATTTTATACAACGTTTGGTTGACAGATTTCAAATGTTGTATAAAAGTTATTCATGTATTATTCTTATACGGTGTTTGATTGCATTTTTTGTAATCTTACATAATTAATACTTGTAGAACTTATGAGAGAATCTATGTATAATTTATGCAGAATAGAAGGTGAAATAAGTTATGTGTGTATTAGTAATACATGTATTAACATGGTAAATTACACATTCACCCCTATTAATTTACTCTTACATATATATTAATTTACAACAAATTAAACAATTAATACATATTAAAAAAAACACTACCTTTTTTTTTTCTTTGAGTTTTTTTGTCTTGATAATTGCTTACTTTCTTTATCTTAAATTCTTGTTAATTGTTTTCCTTTTAGTTAAAAATACAAGTTTTAATTTTTTTTGCTTAAAATTACAGGTTTTAATTTTTTTGCTTAAAAATACAAGTTTTAATTTTCTTTCTTAAAATTTCAAGTTTTAAATTTTTTAGTTTAATTTATATTACATACTACTTAATTAGTTAATCATATTGAATACAATTTACTTAATTATTTTTCACTATTGGTATTTATTTAATTTTATTATGTTATTTATAAAGTTGGTTATTTTAATGGTTATAATAAATATTAGCTCACTAATAAATTTTGAAATTAAGAAATACAAATTGACTAACTAATATATTGCAATCTCTATATAACTAAACTATGCGTAACTAATAGATGTATAACTAAACCCTGCATAACTAATACCACACTACTAATACCTGCATAACTCTATTCAGCCACCAAACGACCCCTTAGTGATACAAATCAAAATAATTTAAAAGACACATATAATATAAGTTTTATTCATGAACAATATATTTATAACAAATATTGCAAACTTCACTCTCTTCCTAGTGATACCAACCAAATGATTTAGGTTAACACACTTATAATACATACATAATACATACTGCAAACATCACTCATGTTCATAGTGATACAAACCAAAATGATTTATAAGACACATATAATACATGTTTTATTCATTATCAATACATTTACAAAAAATATTATAGACATCACTTCCTTTTTAGTGATACCAACCAAAGTAATGTATACTGCACTTATAAGACATGCACAATACATTTTTAATAATATTGCAACCTTCACTCATTTTCTTAGTAATACAAATCAAAATAATTTATAAGACATATATAATATAAATTTTATTCATGAATAATACATTTATAATACATATTGCAAACTTCTCTCTCTTCTTAGTGATACCAACCAAATGATTTAGGTAACATACTTATAATACATGTACAATACATTTTTAGTACATATTGCAAACATCACTCATGTTCTTAGTGATACAAACCAACACAATTTATAAGACACATATAATACATGTTTTATTCATTAACAATTCATTTACAATACATATTGCAGACATCACTTCCTTTTTAGTGAACTCAACCAAAATAATGTACGGAAAAGGGCCATAAATATCCTTAGACTATTCGAAAAGGTTCAAGAATACCCCTCATTCATCTATTTGGTTAAAAATACCCCTCAATCCATCCTTATGACCTACTTTTACCCTCAAAACTTAACAAATCTTTTAAAATTATTATTACTATTATTATTTATTATGTGGCGTCTTTCTATTGGATAAAATTATATCTATTTTTTTCAACCCGCTTCGATCCATATCCACAACCCTATGACCCAAATCCAATTAAACCTAATAATGAATCGCATCCTTTCTCTCTCTTAAACACATGAATCTCTGACATTTATCATGTTTAAAGGATTAATCATTAAATGTATTACTGTGGTTATGAGAGAAGAGCATTGAGAAAGCAGATAAAGTAATACTAGTGCCAATTTGACTGCAAAATCGACCGCATGAACAGTGACCCGTCATATATACTCTCACTTCAATGATGCATTATTATTCTTCTTCTCTTCTAGCTAGCTAGCTACTTCTTCAAAGTAGAGGAAGCAAATTGATGGGGGAGTTCATAGAGAACACATATATAGGGATGGGGGTATGAATAGGAGATCAACAAGTTGAAAGGGATATGCAAGTAATAATAGAAGGTTTTAATTGAATTTAGAGTTTTGGGGTTTGTAATATTCTCTGTTAGCTCATTAGATAAAAATTATAGTAAGTATAAGTGCTCCATAAAATGTCGAAATGCTAATGATCAGTTGGTCGTTAAACATATGCTACAACTTTTTTTTTTGAATTCTTCGTTTGCAAATAGATTACAGAGAGATAGGGACTAGATTCATTGTCACGATCCAACCCATCGGGCCGTGCGGGCACCTACATACTACCACCTAAGTAGGAGAACCCTCATATCCCAATAGTTAAAATCATGCGGAAAATTTAGGAAAACAGAAATAAATGTAATAATAAAATTTTTAAAACAATATCCTTAGACACACTTTTAGTTAAAACTTGTAAAGTAATTTAACAACTCACATGGATCTAGTCTAAACAGGTACAAGAGCTACTAAGAGTACATCTGGACAAGATAAACAATAGACACAACTCCCACCATGCGGAAGGAAGAGTAGAAGTTGCTGGAGAATTTCTTCGTCTTCACCTAATGAAACATCACCAACTTGCATCCAGACTATGTAAAAAAGACATAGCAAGAGTAGTATCAGTACAAACACATGTACTGGTAGGCATCATCGGTCAACCCGACACCCACCACATACCATATGAAACCAACTAGTAAGATCATGAAATAAACCACTCACTTCTCCACCTTTACCCGCTCTTTAGAATACTTGCAATTTACACCAGTACTCTAATTACTAACCACCTTCTCAGTCAACTTACTTACCAGGTTCTTAATCATAGCCTAACCGTTATAACACATTAACAAATCCCCAATTAACCATCACACTGTATTTCAACTAACCGCTCATGTCATACCCATACTTTCTCATCACATTACCCAACCATGGTCACATAGTACATTATATCAAGCCTTCTTACCACTAACCCAATCTCTTTCCCCAAGGTAAAATCCACCTAGTATATTTCATCACATACTCTGCCTCTACTTCTTGCCATTACAACACACGAACAACCCTTGCTATCCCTTACTAGCCCCTTGAACACTTTGCCCTTCCACTATACCCAACAAGTTTGCTTAACACAAGAATAATCAAATATAAGCCAATACAACAATATAATCACATGCATAAATGGAACATATACAATATCATCAACATGAAGAACAACAACACATTTCACATTCCTCAAGCTACAAAATTATGACAAGTCATTGGTCCTCTCATGGAACCCAAACCCAAACAATTAGCATACCGGAATGTGGTACCCGATCCAATAATAATGCCAGAACGTGGCAACCGATCCAAGTTAATTATGCCGGAGCGTGACAACCGATCCAAGTTAGTTATGCCGGAACGTGACAACTGATCCACTCAACATACCACAATCAGAATCACAAGTATATCCTCATAATCATATAAAACAATTCATGGCGTTTGTCATTCATATATCCTTATTTACAACAAGTGTGATCAATAATACAACATTCGTATACCTACACATATCCCAACGAAGCAAGAACAACAAACATCACTAAATCATAGAATCACCACCCTCACAATGGATTATTCATCAACACATATCATGCAAACCTTAATTCAACCATACTCAACCCTAATTCATCGACTAATGCTTCTTTCTAGAGTTTTAATCATAAATCATTCGGTGCACGAAGGTCAACGCATAAATCCTACCATCGATTTACATATATTACGCATTGAGCACAAATTTAAACTACTCAATTCATAAAAAACCTATCCTACCTAGGCGCCAAGTAGTTGCACGGAGTTTTGGTCTTTGATTCTTGTTTTCAGAACAGAAAAATCGCAATCCATCAATATCTTTACGCTAGAAATCTCTCTCCCATCTTCCCAAGCTTGCAATAGCCTTTTGGGGGTTTCTAAGGTGTTTTACGACTAAATTAGGTATTTTATGAAGAAAGAGAAAATAAAATTTCACATTATTTACGTTTTGCCTTGCCTATCCTGCTATGGTGCCAACTTACCCCGCCCTGGCACCGCCGCCCTAGCGGCAACAAGCCCACTCTGGCGGGACAATGGCTCAGAATTTTTCCAAATTTTGGTTTTCCTAAATTACGACGGTTCGGGTTGTTACAATAGATACCAATTTACCCCTCGTTCGTCCCCGAATGACTAATGTACGGATCATTATGCACCCTACCTTGGAGCATTTTTAACCAACCACTCGGTCCATTATGAATTTATGGTAGGGAATGGTTTTTGTTTCTAAAGCCTGATTTACGATAGGTCCCATACCTTAAGAGAACGGTTATGATATGATGCAATGTTCGAGAAAAGAAATTTTTGCGTCCCAAATTACACATCCTGACCCTGCCAGGGCGGTAGCCCTCCCGCTGAGGCGGGGCCGCTGTGGCGAGATATCTCCCACTGTGGTGGGAGATCGAAAATAGAAAAGGGGAAATGGGGAAATATTTTCCCCATTCTCCTTTTTTCAAACTCAAAACCACCCCAAAAACTCTCTCGACATGATCATTCCGGACGACAAATCAAAGGTAATTTTTCATATTCCTTACACTCCTTACTTCATTGATTACCTAACTACTCTTGCATGACATTAAACGATTGATTAGAAATGGTTTTTGGGGGTCATTTTCAAAAATGGACATAGGTTGCTTGATTTGTTAGAACAATGTAGCATGGTTACTTCCCTTACATCCCCAACGTTCCCACAACGTCCTGGGCGTAAGGATTTCGTAAAAAGATGGTTAAATTGATACAAAAACCGGTGGGGGAGTTAAAGGGTCTCTTGGTGTAAAACTCCAATTTAGGCCTCATTTAAGAGTTATTTTGCGGAAATAATTGATTATGTATGTCCTAGGATAGTTTATATACTCTGATCTGCTGAAATTCTATAAAAAATAGAGGTTTTAGGACGAAAAGGCGCCATTGTCGCGCCTGGTGTTCATCTTGCTATGGTGGCCTTCATAATCCTATCATGACAGGATTATGGCCGCTGTGGCGGGATAAGCCGGGCAGTGGCCTGTACCTTAACACCAAAATTTCTCGTTTCTTAATTTTTAGCCTTACCCCGACTATCCTATTGCATTCTAACTTATATTCAACTTATTGCAGGCTCTTTAAATGGTAGGTCAAAATGATGAACACTTACCCTTCGTTTAGTTTCCCGACGCCGCGAGCCGGGAGAAGCACCATGACTACCGCAACACGGGGTTCTATTGTGAGAATGGTTTTGTACTGCACAGGTTAGAGGAGAAGTAGTCTGCCTTCTATGCTCGTCTGGTAGAGTTCGTGTGGGTCCCATTGACTGAGGCTCCCCAAGATGCACGCTCCACTTGGGTGAGGGAGTTCTACGCCATCTTGCCTACTGTGCGATATGATGACTCTCACCCCGTCATCCGTATCAGGGGAGTTGACATTCCTCTGAATGCCACTGCCATTAATGAGGCTCTAGAGGTGTCGGAGGTCTCGAACTCCGAGTATAAGGCCAAGCTGAGGGAGATGGATCTGGAGTGGCTGAGGGACACTCTGGTTGAGCTTACGCGCCGGGATCAGGTATACTGGGCTATTGCGAAAGGTATTACTAGCATGGATTGGTCACTCGATGCTAAGAGGTGGCTACACATATGACTAGGAGGTTCCACCCATCGGGCAACCGTACCGACGTGACCTTTCCCAGAGCCTTGGTGGTGGCATGCACCATATTAACAAGAAGTCATTCTTTCTCCCTAGTCTTATCACTGCTTTGTGCAAGCGGGCGAGAGTGCCACTATTTGATGATGACGAGGTACTTCCTATGGATCCCCCTTCACCTCTTCTGGTTAGAACAGGTTCTACTTCTAGGAGCAAGAGGAGGAGGACTGGCAGGGCTAGCCGCAGCAAGGCGGCTGTGGATTCAGACGACGAGGCACAGGTCGAGGAGGATTTGGCTGCCGTTCGGGAGAGATTGGGGAGTGCCTATGGTGACTTCACTCTGGCCCCACCCAGCACCGCCTTGGAGATTGAGATGCTCCGCCGCCAGTTGTGTCAGGAGAGGAGGAAGGGTCTGGAGGGGGATCGCCTGCTGGTTCGGATATGGAAGACCGTGAGGACCATATTCACTTGCGTTGCCCCCGGTCAAGAGCTTCCCCGGGTCGAGAAAGGGAACTTCCAGCACTTCACCTTCATGGATGAGGCAGCTACTGGCTTGGTACCTCCTGGACTCAGATGTGGACACTACCCAGTCCAAGGGTTCTTGACGTGGATTGTTATTTTGCCCCTTTGCTTGTAAATTTAAGACAACCTTGTTTTTATCTTCTTGACTTTTCTAAGTTTTTGTAGCACATGGATGCTGGTTTTTGTTGTTTTAAACAACCTTTAATTAATTACTAGGCTTTATAATCTATTCTCGATTTGCTGAACACTGAAAGGATTGCAGGGCTTTGTTCAAATCCTATTTGGGGTTGATTTTCGAAGTTAGGGAAAACATGGGAGGCTGGGTAGATGTTCTCCCTCACCCTGTCCCGCTCTGGCGGTCTCGCTATGGCGGGAATATTCCCGCCCCAGTGGCTCAGACATGACCAGAAACCAGACTAATAATTTCTGGGTTCTTTTTGTGTTTCTAAAATCCCCCCAAGGTTTCAGCTTAACCAAACAATCTAAGATAAATCTACAAGCTAGGAAAATCATTAGCTAATCCGAATCAATCATAACGACACGACATCCAACTAGTTCTCATTAATTCAACGTTACACCCGCACATCCCTAGGATACACCCAGACATTCACTCGATTATTTGTTAGTTGCGACGCACGTCTAGATTTTCGTCTCACGAATCACTTTGTAATTTATCTAAACCCTCGCACAAACTTAGTTAGGACTTCTCCCCTCAACGGTTTTTCACGATACTTGAGTAGTTACACTTAAATAATTTCCACAACTCATCCAACACTTCACACATATCAAGGTTTAAACACACACATTTATAGCACACACAACCACCTCATCACATTCAAGCAATTACAACTTCATAACTGCGGTTAATTCAAACAACAAGAATCACACATTCACAGTTTCCAAGATACAACTCACAGTCAAGTCCAAATTATTAGTTAGTTCGCTTCATTTATGGCCATTTCTGGTCATCCATGCAATTACACAACCCTTAGGGCCAGATACCAATTGGAACCTCCCCAGTTTCAATTTACCTTGCTTGTGTTCCTTCAGTAGCGACCATGATGTTTGGTTCACTTCATTGAGATACCAATTGGGCTCAACTCATACCACAAGTGACACTTCGTACGAAAGGAGAGAATGAGTGGAACAATTTTCTAGAATGCTTCCTAGCTTCCTGAGGATTAGATGTGGACGTCAACCCACCAATCCGCATGAGTCTAGTCCACATTTTGCTCTTGTACGGGGAGACCGGTAACCTAAGCTCTGATACCAATTTTTCATGACCCAACCGGATTGTGCGGATACCTACATACTACCACCTAAGTAGGAGAACACTCATATCCCAATAGTTAAAAACATGCGGAAAATTTAGAAAATAAGATTTTTAAGACAATATCCTTAGACACACTTTTAGTTAAAACTTGTAAAGTAATGTAACAACTCTCATGGATCTAATCTAAACAGGTACAAGAGCTACTAAGAGTAAATCTGGACAAGATAAACAAAATGCACACCTCACACCATGCGGAAGGAAGAGTAGAAGCTGCTGGAGAATTTCTTCGTCTTCACCTAATAAAACATCACCAACCTGCATCCAGACTATGTCAAAAAGACATAGCAAGAGTAGTATCAGTGCAAACACACGAACTGGTAGGCATCATTGGTCAACCCGACGCCCACCATATAACATATGAAACCAACTAGTAAGATCATGAAATAAACCACTCGCTTCTCCACCTTTACCCTCTCTTTAGAATACCTGCAATTTACACCAGTACTCTAATTACTAACCACCTTCTCAGTCAACTTACTTACCAGGTTCTTAATCATAGCCTAACCGTTCTAACACATAAACAAATCCCCAATGAACCACCACACTGTATTTCAACTAGCCACTCACGTCATACCCATACTTTCTCGTCACATTACCCAACCATGGTCACATAGTACATTATATCAAGCCTTCTTACCACTAACCCAATCTCTTTCCCCAAGGTGAAATCCACCTAGTATATTTCATCACATACTCTGCCTCTACTTCTTGCCATTACAACACACAAACAACCCTTGCTATCCCTTACTAGCCCCTTGAACACTTTGTCCTTCCACTATACCCAACAAGTTCGCTTAACACAAGAATAATCAAATATAAGCCAATACAACAATATAATCACATGCATGTATGGAACATATACAATATCATCAACATGAAGAACAACAACACATTTCACATTCCTCAAGCTACAAAATTATGACAAGTCATTGGTCCTCTCATGGAACCCAAATCCAAACAGTTAGCATACCAGAACGTGGTACCCGATCCAATAATAATGCCGGAACGTGGCAACCGATTCATAGTTATGCCGGAATGTGGCAACCGATCCAAGTTAGTTATGCCGGAACGTGGAAATCGATCCAAGTTAGTTATGTCGGAACGTGGCAACCGATCCATTCAACATACCACAATTACAATCACAAGTATATCCTCATAATCATATAAAACAATTCATGATTCATGGCGTTCGTCATTCATATATCCTTATTTACAAGAAGTGTGATTAACAATGCAACATGCGTATACCTACACGTATCACAACGAAGCAAGAACAACAAACATCACTAAATCATAGAATCACCACCCTCACAATGGATTATTCATCAACGCACATCATGCAAACCTTAATTCGACCATACTTAGCCCTAATTCATCGACTAAGGCTACTTTCTAGGATTTAAATCAATAATCATTCACTGCACAAAGGCCAACACATAAATCCTTCCATTGATTTACATATATTACGCAGTGAGCACATATTTAAACTACTCAATCATTAAAAACCTAGCCTACCTGGGCGCCAAGAAGCTGCACGGAGTTTTGGTCTTTGATTCTTGTTTCCGAAATTTGTGACGGTGAAATTGACCGGAAATTCGCAATCCAATAACATCTTCACGCTAGAAATCTCTCTCTCCCTTCTTTCCAAGCTTGCAACAAGTTTTTTTTTTGGGGGGGGGGGGGTTTAAAGGTGTTTTACGACTAAATTAAGTATTTTAGGAAGAAGGAGAAAATAGAATTTCGCGTTATTTACGTTCTGCCTCACTTATCCCTCTATGGCGCCAACTTACCCCACCTTGGCGCCGCCGCCATAGCGGTAACAGGCCTGCTCTGGCGGGACAATGGACCAGAATTTTTTCAAATTTTGGTTTTCCTAAATAACGATGGTTTGGATCGTTACATTCATGGGGCGAGGATATAGAGCAGGGCTGTTGGAATTTTTTTTGATGGATTGGGGTTTTTTTATCCAATAGGAAGATGCCATGTAATAAATAATAATAATGATAAAAAAATTTAAAAACTGTTAAGTTTTAAGGGTAAAAGTAGGCGAAAAATGTGGATTGAGGGGTATTTTTAGCCAAATAGATGGATGAGGGTATTTTTAAACCTTTTCAAACAATTCAGAGGTATTTTCGGCCCTTTTCCGAATAACGTATAATACACTTAGGGGTCGTTTGGTAGAATGTATAAGAATAATGCAAAATATGGTGCATTAGTAATGCTTGCATTAGTAGTGCTTGCATTAGTAATGCCTGCATTAGTTATGCAAGCATTATTTCTTATACATTGTTTGGTTTGATGTATTAAAAATAATAAATCTTGCATAATTTCTATTAAAAAAATATATGTTTACATAAATACCCTTCACACTTTTTTTATTTGTGCATTTCCTTTGCAATAGATTAATTTTCTAAAACATCAAAAAAATATTTCTTTGCTAAAACATCATTAACTCTTCATTCTTCTTTTTCTTTTTTCAAAAATAATATTAAATAGTTATACTATTGAGTCAAAATATTTTTGTAAAAAATTGGCAAAGAATTTTTTTTTGTCTACATTAAAAACAAAGCATTTAGGTTGTCATCAAATACTAAGGCTGGACATTGGACCGGAATGGGACCATCGGACCGGAACGGGACGGTTTGACCGGGTTGTTGACCGGTACCGGGATGAACCGGACCGGAACTACCGGGATGGAGGCTCAATTCCGTCCCGTCCCACTATATATCGGGATAGAATCGGGACGGATCGGAATGGACCGGAACGGAATGGGATGGGATATACGGGACGGCACATATAGCTATTTCAAATTTTTTTAATTATTTTTGAGTTATTTTGAATTACGAAAATACGAATGTTTTTTTTATTTTTCTAAGTTATATTAGTTTATAGTATTTAAGTTTTAAAATTTATAATAATTTTACTTAAGTTTATTTTAAAGATATTTTTTTTAATTTTTACGTATATAAGTTTGTAAGTTAAGTTTAATAAAGTTTTTTTTAAAAAGTTTTTGAGCTTATGTAGTTATGTTATAAGTTTTAAAGATTTGAATCTTTTGAAGTTTATAAGTTATTAAGTTATACTTATAACTT
>JAJOOR010017526.1:0-24369 GCA_036250505.1 Solanum acaule
AAAAAAAAAAAAAAAAAAAAAACCTAAAAAATACATATCTGGTTTTATGCATATAATATTATTGATGTAGTACCTAGTAATCATTTTTCCTTCACAATTTTAATAACGAGATTAAACAGAATATGAGTTAAAGAAAATTTAAAACTCAATCTCAATTAGTTAATTAGAGTCTCGTATTGATAACATGTTGTGAAATATGAGCAATATAGGATAAGAAATATATATTAGGTCAAAAATATGGAGAGTAGAATGTAGAGATCATTTCATTCAAATGTCTTCAAGTGTATGTAACAATAATGAATGACATTCTATTTATAAGTTAAAAAATCACACCAAAAAGTCACCATGTTAGATGCCCCAGTTAATAGATACAATTTCTTATCCAAAATGACCATAGATCCTAGGAATTATGTATACATGAATGTAAGTATAGTTCATGTATTAAGTAAATGAACAATCCACTTATACAATGAATTTATAACAATATCTATTATATATGATAAGAAACAATTTAATATTAAATATTTTGTGTAATGTTTTTTTTAGTTTCTGATCCAGTGTTCTATGCGCACACTAAAACTCAATTATATTTGAATTTGTAGTGCGTAGAGCTCCATTAGGGAGAAAGCGCTTTCTATCAAAAAAAATTCATGTCCAAAGAGTAAGCTAAAATCTCTATATATATAAGTCTTGAAATTCATGTTACATTTGGATTAGTTACTTAGCTTTGAAATCCTTTCAATAACTTAGTACTTTCGTTCACTTTTATTTGTAATAATTGAACTTGATATAGCTATTAAGAAAATAATGATTGACACGCTATTTTATCACACTATTTCTATTAGATGATGTTTAGTATTGTCTTGCAAAATGATTGAGAAATTAGTAATAATGTTAAGGATAAAATATGAAAAACAAAAACTAATTATTTTTTCGTGATGTTAAATATGATAAAATTAAAAATTACTTTTAAAATAATGAATAAATAAAGACAAATATTTAGATATACAATAACACTACTAAATAACAATCATCAGCATTTTGAATAATGCTAAAATCAACGAAATGAGTTGTCACTTATTTTATGCACCTAACTTATAAAGTAACAATATATTCTAGAATATCTTAATCATAAATACTAAATTGATAATTGCTTTAGAATAAATTTTATGGTACCTTTGTCTAGATCTTATATCTAAATCACAGAAAAGAATCTTGAAATGCTATTAAATATATATATATTATATTGAAAATGCAAAGCTAACATTTTTTTGTGAAGAGTACGTTTACAATTTATTTTAAGGTTTCTAGTTTCTACGCCCATTGACCTTTTTTGTTTGAGAGAAGCATAAAGTATTTTTTATTTTATTTTTTGAGAATTTGCACTAAAGTTTATAATTCAACAACAAAAAGAAATATGTATGTGAGTGGTAGGTAGGTCTTGCCGATTTACATGACTTCCTAATACATTTTATCTACCACATGGGTTAAGCAAAGGAAAAAATCTACCACATGTATGTGACTAGTAAATTATACTATATTCATTTTAAAATAAGTGGTTTTTTTTATTCTCTTCAAAATAAATGGTATTTTACATAATTAAAAAGAAATAATTTTTTTCTTTCAAAATAACCCTTACTTTAATAAATGAATTTTACACCATTAAGGAGTTATTTATTTTCAATATATTTATTTAAAGATAAGATGGTAAAATAATTTTCATTATTTAAGAATAAGTAACTTTTTTAAGAGATATACCCAAATTAGAATCATCTTTTCGAAACGGAGAGAGTATCAGCACTTGCACGTCCCCAACCCCTCTAAAATATATACTAAAAAAGAAAAAATGTCAATAACCCAATTGAAAGTCATGAGGCTTTTATGATTGTCTGTGATTCAACAAATTATGATTTCAAAGTTCATCTATTATGAAAATAGCAGTTCCTTACATAAAAAGTCTTGAAGATAATAAATTCAACAATCACACATAGTGTGAATGCTGAGATTCCTAGAAATTTAATCATGTTTTATGTTTATAGTTATGGGTGTCAACTGAGCGGGTTGAGTTGAGATTGGAGATATTAAAATGGGCTGAAATAAAAATTGGGTTGAGTCATAACCCGCTCAAGTTTACTTTGGGATCAAATGGGTTTGAGCTCAATTGGGCTTAAAAACATATTGGGTCTTGATCCATCCAATTTGACTCGCTTAATCTCAATAAATTTAATATATTGTTATTTAAGTTTTATAATCACAATTTGAATTTCAACTCAAGAAAAATTAAAAAAAGATGTTACAAATGGATTGATAAATCCTTAAAGATATATAATAGATAACAATTTTACCTTCAATATAGAACGGGTTGTAAATAAAGAGTCTTAAAACGGATTGAAATTGGAGATCAAATTGAGCTCAATTGAGGATTCTCTTAAAATGGGTTAAGGCTTGAATAAGTTGAGATTGAACCCACTTCAAATTATGTTGAGCTCAGCCCTTAAAATTTTGAACGAATTAAGCGGGTTACCTATAGCTAGACTCATTTTTGACACCTCTATTTGTAGTCATTAAATTTTTACAAAAAATAATACTAAGGAAACGGAGAAGGGGTGAGAAGAGAAATACAAAGAAAACATAAATGAGAAACTGAAATACAAGTATACAACGCAACAACAACCTATCCTAACTATGCCTAGAGATGGTAACTTATATCAGGTATCTCCTGCTCCACTAGCCACATATATAGTACACACTTCCCATCACGTTATGTTAGACAAAGCCAATTAATCTTTTAGATTGTACTTTCGCACAATTACTCCTTGTAGGTTGAATAAAATTATTGTTATCTTCCGGGTTTGCCATGTTGTCCTCCACATCATCGCCATGATTCATAACAATACTTCCTCCGAAAAAACCTTTTCCTCAAGGTTCGGGGAAGACTCAACCCCATGCTTCGTGAAATCAGTTTAACTTAATGGAGTAATTTGTTGCTCTGGCTCTCCAACGTATCACTTTAACATTGAAACATGAAAAGCAGGGTAAATGCGGGCCATGGTTGGAAAATCTAACGTGTACGTGACTTGAACAATGCGCTTAAGGACTTGGAATGGTCCAAAATAATGTCTGCCCAGCTTAGGATGTTGTTGTAGACGCACAGTGTTTTGACGATATGACTTAAGTTTGAGAAATACCTAGTCCCCTACAATGAACCCAAGCTTAGAACGGTGTTTATGAGCCAACTTCTTCATGTGAACTTGTGCCTTAATCAAATTGAGTTTAACAGTACCAAAATTTCATCCCTATCCAGAAAATAATTTTCCACCAGCTCGCTAGGACTGCTACTCCTGAT
The DNA here is from genome assembly GCA_036250505.1 of Solanum acaule. NCBI lineage: Eukaryota > Viridiplantae > Streptophyta > Magnoliopsida > Solanales > Solanaceae > Solanum > Solanum acaule. Next base: position 3,347 of record JAJOOR010017526.1, read on the forward strand.
ATAGCGAGTTATATTAGGAGGTTCCCTTCATAAAGAATCTGAAAGGAAGTCATGCATGCCGAAGTTTGGAGCAAGGTGTTGAACCAATACTCGGCCCAGGACAACATGGAAACCCAATTATGTGGAGAATCAACAATGTAGAAACAAAGATAATTCTCCACACATTTATTAAGGGCCTCAGACTTCCCATCAAATTGTGGATGGTAGGCGATACTCATTGTCAAAAATGTGCCCTACAAACGATTGATTTCCAGCCAGAAGGTGTGCAAGCACCTAGGATCATAATCAGTGACTATGGTTCTTGGGGGTCCATGAAAACGAATAATTCCCACTGCCAAGGTTTCAACAACAAGTTGTGTAGAAAAATGGATGCAAAGGGAATCAAGTGATGATACTTCGTTAATCAATCAACCACTTTCATGATAGTAGATTTTTCCTTTGATCTAGGTAAGCACGTGATGAATTCCATTAAATGTCTTCGAATACAAAATCAGGGATTGGCAAGGGTTGTAACAATCTATCCATGTTGTGATGAACATCTTTTATTTGTCTACAAGTTTGACAAGAAACAACAAAACTATGGATATCATGCCTCGTTTGCTTTTGGTAAAAGCTTGAAGATAATCTATGATATGTACGAGCCACCTAGCATGACCCCCAATTGTAGTGTCGTGAAACTCATGTAACAAGTGATAATGAAGTGGGGAATTATAGGGAATGACCAATTTTACCCTATAATATATGAGGCCATCACCAAATACATAGCCTAAGTAGGTGACAAACTAACCTTCTAATTGCTTCTAGATATCAAGCAGTTCAAGGTGTGATTGATTGAGAGATTTCAGTTCTTTCTCAAGCTCATAACTTCAGGAAGAAATAGCTAGTAAGAGAGTATCAGAGGGACGGTAAAAGCCATCAACAACTTGATTTAATTTCCATGGGCGATAATATAATTTGAAAGTCATGCCCCCACCAACTTGTTAAGCCACTTCTGTTGTTTTGACATTAGTATAGTTTGATTGGTTAGATTTTGGAGTGATTGTTGATAAGTGAATATCGTGAACTTGCATCCGAATAAGTATTGATGCCATTTACTCATAGATTGAGTAATGGCAAGCATCTCTCTGTGATAAGTGGATGCTCCCTGCATGCGTGAGCTCAACTTCTGGCTAAAATAAGCTATTGGGTGTCCTTTACTAGTACATGAGTTTTGCTAAGTTTAGCCTTTAAAGTCTCAAAGGCAGCCTGGATAGAAGTATTTCGCATAAATGGTTCCTTACGCAGCAAATTAGTGACGGGTCATGCTATAGATGCATAATGATGAATTAAACAAAGGTAACAAATAACAAGACCTAGGAAACTACGTGTTTTCTTAAAATTCTTGGGAAGAGGTCATTGTTGGATAGTTGTTATTTTGCTTGAATCCACAGTCAAGCCCTGCTGAAATATCATATGTCCCAAGTACTCCATTGAAGGTTGACCAAATAAACATTTGGCCCTCTTGACCACCAGTTGTTGTTATCGAAGTAATCAAACATTGATCATAAGTGGATAAGGTGGTCCTTCCAATCGGGGCTATAAATCAAGATATCATCAAAATAATACCTACACAAACTGTCAGAGATAAGGCTTAAATATCTCATTCATGATGGTATGGAATGTAGACTTAGCATTGGACAATCCAAATTGCATCACTAATAATTTATAGTGTCTATCATGTGTTCGAAATCCTATTTTGGCAACATCTTCAGTTCTGACCCTAATTTGATGGTATCCAGATAGTAAGTCAAGCTTTAAAAAAGAAATTGCACCATTTAACTCTTGGAATAACTCATTAATGGTGGGAACATGAAATATATCCCTCATAGTAATGGCATTGAGAGACCTATAATCCATGCAAAATCTCTATGTATCATCTTTTATCTTAACTAAAAATACTTGAGAGGAGAATGGGCTCCTTCTAGGCCTGATAACCCCATCCCTAGGCATCTCCGCAATCGACTGTTAAATAACATATTTTTGGAAGTAGGGATAACAATATGACTTGACATTAGCTGGTACAACCCCGAAATTTAAATGAATCACATGGTCATGGTTCACGATATTCGATTCATCCGGGTGTAACCAATATGTATCGCATTTGAGGCGACTTTATTAGTGGCCTGGACTGAAGAAGGATATAGTCGAGTGCGCATCCAAGTGTCAGAATTATGAGAAAGTAAAGTATGAGCATCAAAGGCTTGCAAGTTTTCTTTAGTGAATGCCTATTCCGGAGTGCAAGTGGGAAATGATAGCCATGAATTTTGTTTTAGGACTCCCTAAAACTTTGGGGAAGTACGAATAAATTTGGATCATTGTTGACAAGTTAACTAAATCAACCCATTTTATTCCAATAAGAGGGGATTATAATTTTCAACAGTTCGCGAAGATTTATGTCAAGGAGAAAGTGATTTTGTACGGGATACCCCTTTCAATCATTTTATGACACTCAATTTACTTCTATGCTCTGGGGTATGTTGCATGAAGCGTTGGGTACTCATCTCATTTTCAGTACAAACTTTCATTCAAAAATTGATGGTCAGTCAGAGAGGATGATTCAAGTATTGGAAGATATGCTAAGAGCATGTGTGATTGACTTTGGGGGTCATTGGGATCAACTTTTACCCTTATATGAGTTCTCTTACAATAATAATTATCACTAAAGCATTGATATGACACCTTTTGAGGAACTCTATCAGAAGGGATGCAGATTGCCCATAGGATGGTTTGAGGCTGATGATATGAAACTCTTGGGTGCGGATCTGGGAAGCTCAAGAGAAGGTAAAAAGCATTCAAACCAAGTTATTGGCATCTCTGAGCATATAGAAAAAGTATGCAAATCATAAGGTAAGAGACATGACTTTTCAGGTTTTGTTGAAGGTGTCACTAATGAAAGGGGTGATTAGATTTGGCAAGAAGAGTAAGCTTAGCCCTCGCTACATTGGTCCATTTGAGATTCTTGGCAGGGTGGGGCATGCGGCTTACAAGTTATCCTTTCCACCCAACTTGTCTAGAGCTCATCTTGTTTTCCATATGTCTATGCTAAAAAATTACCATGGGGATGGAGACTATATCATCAAGTGGGACTCAATAGTACTAGACAAGGATTTGTAGTATGAGGAGGAACCAATTATGATTCTTGATCGTGATACCTAGAAGTTGAGAACATAAGAGATCAGATAAATAAAGTTTAAGTAGAAGCATTGTCTAGTTGAAACGTCTATCTGGGAGACCGAGAGGGACATGCGGGATAAGTACCTTCGCATGTTTGAGGATTCATGCACTATACTCTTCTAACTTAGCGTAGGCTTTTCTTGTGTGATAACTCGGAGATGAGTGATGGTAAATTGATATCTATTATAATGACTCATTCCAATTGTTATGGGTAGACCAATGGTGAAAGATTTGATCTAGAAAACATTTTGAGTAGTAACTTGAAAAATTCTTGGCTAGGCCGGTCTCAGATGAAATCTGAACAAGGTGAGGTCTAGGGTAATCCGAGAATGGAGTGGGTGGCATGTCTAAGCTTAGATCACATTTTCTAGTAGCTAAGACATTAAGAAAATCCATAGGGCCTTTCAGAATTGAATTTGGGTGAGTAAAATTCCCGATATCGAACTTGGCGTGAAAGAGTTAGGATAAAATATCAAGATTCTAAGGTGTGTTTCGAAATTGGGGATTTGGAGAGGATTTTTGAGCTACTACCGTGCAACACACTATAAGGGTATTACGCTGCTGTAATGGGGGGAAATAAATTTCTGCTATGGAAGGGTCGCTACAACAAGTTGGGCTGCTATAGGGGGTAAGTAAGATTTTGTGTAAAAAAGTTCCAAAACTAGTCATTATTTGACTATCTTGTTTTGGGGAACTGTAGAAGCGACTTAGGGTGTTTTTCACCTGTTTTCCATCATTCTATTCAATAAAGGTAAGTTGATTACTCCCCTAACTTGTAATTTGATTCTCGAGCCCTTGTAACTTATGAGTTATTTTATTGTTTTAGACCATGAACAAGCCAAAGCATTGAAAAGGGGGAAAGCTCGGGTATTTGGAGTTTCCAAGGCTTGATTCGAGGTAGGTGATGGTTGTTTGTTTCTAATGTATGTAATATTTGCATGTTAACTGCTTTATAGTATTACTTGTGCAATGCATGCTGGAAACACATAAAGGATGAATATGAAATGACATCATGTTAATAATCGCATGTAATAAACATGTTTAATTTACTTGTTGCTTCAAGTGTGGTTGTTCATTATGAGTGTTATTGTGCATGTTGTTTGTGAATACTAATGGTTAGCTTGGGTGCCATGTCTGGTACGAGATATTATATGGTTGGTTTGGGTACTATGTCGGTACACTTACAATGGTTGACTCGGATACACTAACAATGATTGGCTTAGGTACCACGCCGGTACTATAACAATGGTTGGCTCAGGTACCACATCGGAACACTAATAGTTTGCATATGGATTCCATGAAAGAACCGATGTATGTTATTGTGATCATGTGGGACATGTTTTCTTGTTTATTGTAAGAGACTTCATTGACCAGGGTGAGGTCATTGAAGATTAAGAGGGTAAAAGTAAAACTATTGGGAACAATTCATTTAGGCATTACAAAAGTGATTGTAAACCTAATTAGAGTTTGAACTCATATTTAGTGAAAGAGATTGTAAAAAGTTCCACACAAGAATAAATACTTTTAGATTAGAGTTAGCTTGAAGATATTGCTACAATCAAAGTGATTGTAGACAATTAAGAGATTAGAGTAAATCTCAAAGTTCTAACTAAAAGCTACACTTTTGTTCTAGTGAAGTTTTGAGAGAAATCTTACATAGATGAAACACGATTTTTGTTGTATATCTCTTTATAAGATATTATAGTCTAGTCATTTTTGTTACAACAAATAATATCTCTCCCTGTCCACAAAAAAAAGAAAAGAAAAAGGAAGAAAAGATGATACTTCCATTAATTTGGGGTCCATTAAACGAGTGAGAAGAGATAATCTAAACACATTTTTTATCCTTAACGTGTGTTAAGGGTGCTTCCAAAGAAAATGCTCAAACAAAATATCACAAGGTCTAAAACCAGTCAATGGTCCACTTATGTTAATCATGCACAAGTATTATACACACTGTAGAGGTGATCATTTTAATAATTGGTTTTATATTATTACTACTTAATAATATAAAACTAATAGAATAAGCTCTTTATATTACTAAAAATAAATATACTCTTATCTTAAAAAGTTCTTTAAAATAAGCTCCTTAAGATTTAGTGACATCCTAATCTTTTTACACATTTGGCACAAATCCACTCTGCTTAGCTAAATAAACTATTCTTTTTGTATATAAACCAAAAGCACACGTTGTACGACCAAACTGTTAGAATATTTAATCCTCCTATGGTCCAATTTGGAAATAATAATTCATGACTTTTTAGGTGTGAAAGCAAAGAAGTTGTTGGGGACACCAAAAGACTAGTAGTACAATAATAAATAAATCTTTGAATTAATAAGACCCACAAAACTAGAAGTATTACACAAGACCTTCCTGGCTGCTTCCATTTGAAACCTTCTTCCTTTCCTTGACTTTTTTTTTTGTTCAAACGGAGAATAGTACGCCATCCATATTTATTTATCTATTATATTAAAAATAGTTATCCAACAATATTGGTTCAATATGAAAAATCAAAAGATCATTTATCTTTTTGTGTCTATTTTATTTTTATTATTAAATATTATTCAATATCTAATATATTTTTCAAAATATTAAATTTAATATATTCTATGTCTAATATAGTAATATTATCCTTATTATTATTATTGTTTCTTAAGCGTATGTTTAGTCAATAGTAGACAACTATGGTTGGACAAAGAAAATACTTCTTTTGTTCGAATTTTATCAGTCGTACATAAAAATGTTATATTTATATATTTAGTACTAGTAATAATTTAATTTTAATATTTATCTTATTTTAAATGAAATAATTTAAAGTTACACAAACAATCAATAATTTATTTTAGATCACAAGTTTCAAGTCTATTTTTAAAAAAAAATTATGTACCACATCAACCTATAACAACAACAACAACAATATATTCAGTGAAATCCTACAAAGTGGATCTGAAGAGGGTAAAGTATACACATACCTTATCACTACTTTGTGAAGACAGAGATATTGTTTCCAAAAAACCTTCAACTCAAATGTAACAAATCATACCACATCAAACTTCATCTAATAAATTAGACCGAAGAAAATTGATTGACTACTTAAACTTTAACCTTATTAATGAATATTCGATTCTCCACGGGCAATCCGCTTAACAATTTTCTCCCAATTTTTTTTAAAAAAAGACTGGGCTCAAACTGAATAAATGTGTCAAAATCTCATTATTTTTTTTTCTCAAAAAGGAAGCAGTCAACTAACCCCTCCAACTCTCCACCACCAATCTTTCCCAGTCTATAAAGCTCTAATCAAAGTTCCCCATTTTTCTTAATCAGACAGTTCAATTTCTTGATTCAATAATCTAAAACCCCAAAACCAAAAATCCCTAAAAAGAACCAATTCTTGAACCATTTGGTTTTTGTAGAATCAAGAAAAGGCAGAAAAAGGGGAATAAAAAACCAATCTTGAAAAGCAAAAAAAAATGGATACTAAGCTCTTAACAAGTAATTTGGTGTTGTTTTCATCAATCTTGTTAACTCTATTTACTTTTTCATATGGTCAAAATTGTTCAACTCATCAATTCACAAACAACAATCTTTTTTCCACTTGTAACCCTCTCCCTGTTCTCAACTCTTTTCTTCACTGGACTTACCACCCTGATAATCACACAGTAGATCTTGCTTATAGACATGGTGGTGTTACAGAATCTTCTTGGGTAGCTTGGGCTTTGAATCTTGATGGTACAGGAATGGCAGGATGTCAAAGTTTGATTGCTTTTAGAAATTCTAGTGGACTAATTCATGCTTACACTTCACCTATTGCTGGTTACGGTACTACCTTGACAGAGGGTGCTTTGAGTTTTGGTGTGCCTAGAATTTCAGCAGAGTTTGTACGGAGTGAGATGATTATCTTTGCCACTTTAGAGCTTCCTATTAATAGGACTAGTTTTACTCAGGTGTGGCAAAATGGTCAAGTTTCTGGACAAACTTTACAAGAACATCAAACAAGTGGTGATAACATGAGGAGTGTTGGAACTGTGGATTTTGCTAGTGGACAGACCTCAGCTGGTGCTGGTGGAGGTATATCAGCTAGTGCTAGACAACGTCGAAGAAACGTGAGTTCATATCCCTTCATGTTTGTATTTTGAATGTTTGATTTGCAATTTAGAAACCTGCATAACTACATATATAAGTTATGAGTGAATATGTGTATAAGTTTATGCAGTTTAAAAGATGGAATAAGTAATACTTGAATAACTAAACTCCTCTCATGTACTACTAATATCTGTATAACTCTAACGAGCTACTAAACGAACCGTTGGTGCTAGAGAAACTAAACTTGTTTTGGAATTGAAGCGTAGCTATTATTGTTGACTTTTGAGTATATAATGATAGTGATAACTTAGTCTATTTCTCAAAAAATTTACATATACGTATGGCTGGTCTAACGATCGAAAATGTTGAAAACTTTGACAGATTCATGGAGTGCTAAATGCAGTTAGTTGGGGTGTTTTGATGCCAATGGGTGCTATATTTGCAAGGTATTTGAAAGTGTTCAAGTCAGCTAATCCAGCTTGGTTTTATCTACATGCTGGTTGTCAAACTGTTGCTTATGCTGTTGGTGTTGCTGGATGGGGCACTGGTCTCAAACTTGGTAGTGATTCTGTTGGAATTAGATTTGACACTCACAGAAACATTGGAATCACTCTCTTCTGCCTTGGAACTCTTCAGGTATTAAAACTTTTGCCTTCAATTATTTGACTAAATTTTCAGACATAGATCACTTTGTTTTCTCAAATTAAAATTCTGGTATTCAGAAACTAAAAGGTAGTTCTTCATATCAATATAACGAAACAACACTTTAAAATGTTATCCAAATTTTATTTGGTTCAACTTTAGAAAGAAAAAAAAAATGGCAACCATTTTGGGACAGGGAAGTAACCAATAACGAAGTGAGAACAGTACAGAAAGAATCATATGTGATAGTGTAAATTGCACATAGATGGTAGAGGCGGAATCAAGATTTAAACTTAACCCAATGTTTAACGTTCCTAGCATTAAACTCAATGTATTTTTGAAGTTATGAGTTCAAAATTCAATATTTATTGAAATCTTAGTGGTTTTACAAAACATATCTATGTTGACTAGCTCTTTGATAAGACATTTTTAGCTCTTGATAATCATACTAATTCCGAAAGGGAGCCTTGAAGCAACTGTAAAGTTGTCTATAAGTCACGTGTTTGAACCGTGGAAGCAGCCACTAGTGCTTGCATTAGGGTAGATTGTCTACATCACACCCCTTGGGGTGCAATCTTCTCTGAAACCTGCTAACGTGGAATGCTTTGTGCACCTGGCTGCCCTGCTCGATTAAACATGCTAATTCCTACCATAACACTACAAAAAAGACTGGAGTTAGTTATGAACTTTGTTGCTAATCCATTGCTAAATTGCTCGTAGCTAATAAAATTTTGTGATAATCTTAGTATAGTTTAACTACAGAATTTATCCATCGCTAATTCTTAATCTTTTTTCATATCACAAATTCCAAGTTCTAATTGTGTGATTTTATATATGATAATAGGTTTTTGCTTTGCTACTGAGGCCAAAGCCAGACCACAAGTTCAGACTCTACTGGAACATCTACCACCATGTTACTGGATACACTGTGATCATTCTCAGCATCATCAATGTATTTGAAGGATTTGATGCTTTAAATGGACAGAAAAACTGGAAAAAGGCTTACATTGGAGTGATCATATTCTTGGGAGCCATTGCTGTTCTATTGGAAGCCATTACTTGGTTCATTGTCATTAAAAGGAAAAAAACATCAGTCTCTGACAAATATCCTCATGGCAATGGCACTAATGGATATGCCAGCAGGTCTCATGACCAGACCGCGTGAATAAATATGTGTTCTCTCTAATAATAAATCATACTACATAGTTATCGAATTCTTTATAGATAATGAGGCATGTTTATGTATGTTTTAGTTGAGATTGATATTAATCTATGATGTTTAGCATCAGATTTTTGGATATTTGATTGCTAGATTTAGATTCTCTTGTTTGTAATTTGTTCTTGTATAATATATACATGGTGAGTACCACTTATTTCTAGTTTAATTTATCGTAAACGCTTCCTCAATTTTAATTTATGTGTCACTTTTTTTTTCTAAACTGTGAGAGAGAATGACGTATAACTTCACCCTTTTTATTTTACTTTTAAGGAATAATACATTCGATCCCATCTTAACTTGTCCTGTTTTTTCAAATATATGTCTTAAATTTGCAGGAGTTCTATGACTCCCCTAAACTTGTCCGATGTGGCGAGTTTGGCCATTTTCCAACCTGTCAAGAGAGAAAAAAAGCTAGAAAATTAGTTATTTGAAATATTCCTATGCTCTTTTAGTTGTGTAGTTCAATAAAGGGAAAATTGCATAAAATAGTAAATTATTAATTCAAATTAAATGTTAATAACCATAGTTTGATTTAATTGTAACCCGTAGCAAACTGTTGTCATTCGCCTCTCTCCTTGAAATTCTCACTCTCCACTCTCGTTTTCTCGTTGGCAGTCTCTCCCTCACCTCTCTCACTTTTATACAAACACAAATGTATAAAATGTGTTTGTGTTTATATAAAGTGAGAGAAAACTGTATATATACATATCTTTTCGTTTGCCTCTCTCCCCAGAGAATCTCGCTCGCCACTCTCCCAGATCTCACTCGCCACTCTCACTTTATACAAACACAATGTATAATTTGTATTTGTGTTTGTATAAAGCGAGAGAAAATTGTATATACAAATACAAATACATATATTTTCGTCCTATACACTTATAAGTATACAAATACAGATTTTTTCCTGCTCAGTTTTCTTTTGTCTTTCTCTCTTTCTCGCTTTATAAAAACACATATTATACAATTGATTCTTTTGTATATGTATACCGAAACAGATTATACAATTGATTCTTTTGTGTATGTATACCGAAACAGATTATACAATTGATTCTTTTGTGTATGTATACCGAAATATACATATTAATAGTCATAGCAAACATAAAGTTTGTTATGGAGCGCAATTATACAAACTATAGTTATAGCATACAAATATGATTTTTATGTTTGCTAAACCTAAAATTTACTCTTAAATAAATGGGACAAGTTGAGCGGGTCTATATAGTAGCCATATTTGAACGCGTACATGCTTACGTAACTCTAAAATTCTAAAAATGCATGACAAATGTATTTTAATGTCCTACTTCAAAAGATTTCATGTTTAATTTAATATCGTCATATAAATCGAAACAAAGAACATTATTCATTCAAATAAAAGACTACCACAATAAATATGGTTTACTTCATCAGAGAAGGCCAATAAAAGAATAAAACAATCTCCAAGTGGGCGTTTATTGCCACGAAATTGAAAGAGAATGTGTTTTGGACTTCTGAAAAGTTAAAATTCAAACTTGGTAGAACAAGTGGAAGATCATGTGGCAAACTTGACAAGACCATTTAAAAAAAAAAAACAAGTGGAAGAGCATGTGGCTCTTTAATATCATCGCATGTTTGGTGAAATTATTTCATTTAATTTTCAATTAACTAAAATCAATTGCTACAATAAAAGTGACATTTAGTGATAATAGTTCTTTTTTTAATGGTAATTGAATTAAATGTCATTGTATTCAGAGTTGTTAAAAAACTTTTAACGATATTTATGTGAAAAAATTAAAGATGATTTTTTGGAATATTATTTATTAGTTTCCAGAATAGTTTAGTGTAGTATTTAAGATAAGAATGTTGTAGAAATATCTAGATATTCTAGAGTAGAAGATAAAGTTACTAGAATTTTCTTGTAGATATTTTAGAGATGATATTTATAGAAAATAATCGAATAGTTTAGATCTTGTTGTATCTAGAACGATCCATAGATAAGGATAAATAGGAGATGGTCTTGTACATTGGTATAAAGCCCAATTCAACCCAAACCCAAATCAATAAAATTCAAGAAGTCTTCTTTCATAACCGAGCTCTTCTTTCCGAAATAGGCCTTCGACTTTCTAGCTTCCTCTTTTTTAGTTAAATTTTCTGATCTTAGTTAACGATTTTGGGCTAGCAGAAGGTTTCTTGATTATATTTTTCTTCTACTATTCTCTACAATTTATATAGAGTGTTGGTTATAAATATTTTATTTGTCACTAAATATAATCACTAAATAATTAAAGAAATCTATATTTATTATTATCTCTAAATATAATCACATAATAATTACCAATAAATCTTTGATTAAGAAAAAGATAAGAACAAATTTTAATTTTCAAAAATCAAATCAAAATATATTCTAAAAATTAGACAAAAATTGACACAATGGTTGTCGAATTTATGAGTGTGTGGTTGGCTTTGATTTTGGTTGGTAAAAACAGCCAAAACTTTTGGAGTTAGTTAAGATACGTTGAAATTACAAAACGGCCTTTTCAATCTATAGGTGATCTGTCTACCAATAATTGTGATATTAATAGAAATATTAAGGGTTTGTTTGGAAAGCTACTTGGTAATTGGAATTGGTGTACCCTAGTAATTACATTGTCTAGTAATTACACTGACATGTTTGGTTGTCACAGTGTAATTACACTGTAATTATACATGTTCTGTTTGGATGCCACAGTGTAATTACACATGTTCTGTTTGGATGCACAATTGCTATCATAAAATTATAATAAATTTTAAAAATAAAAATTAATTATTTAAAATTTATACTAGATAAATAAGAAACTTTATAAATGACATTAAATTAAATATTTAAGATATATATTCTTTTTTGAAAATATATTAATTAATAAACATATTTTCTGTAACTAATATTATGAAGAATTGATTTATATTTTTTCAAAGTAATATATTTCAATTGAATTGATCGTAACAACTAAAAGTATGAAATTTCTATGAACATCGTGAAATGCATATTTGATAAAAGGAATAATATATAAATAAAATGTCATAGACTATTAAATGTTTGACAAAAATATAATCTATCAAGTCTAATTAAAAATCACGTGCAATGTAAATTCAATATTACTAAAACAAATGAAACTGAAAATATAACATAGGTTATAAATTCAAAACAAAAAATTTAACATAATACTCTTATAAAAAATTTCAACATAGCAATAAATATGATTTATTTTTATTTTTTCTTAATAAAGAAAACATAAGTCTATAACTTTACTTAACAATAAATTCTATTTTAATGTAAAAATTAGAATAATAATAAAATTATGCTAATGAGAAAATAAGCATGGCATAAAGAAATAGATAATACAAGAAAATTACATAGAATCACGTAAAGTAAGGTTGAGAACAAAAAGAAAATGAAATATAATAATAAAAAATAAAAAATAAACTTTTGCAAATTTTTAGAATAATAAAAATAAAAAAAGAACTTAAAATAATAGAAGTAAAAAAAATTAAAAATAGAAATAAAAAAAAGAAATTAAAAAGTAATCAGGTAGTAATTACACCATGTAATTACCAGCAATTCACAGCCTTTGCCTGTGAATTGTAGAGTGTAATTACCCCCTGCCAATTACACCAATTACCTGCTGACCAAGTAATTACATGTCCTTCCAAACAGGACAAAACAATGTAATTACACCAATTACACCAAATCTAATTACCAGGGTATCCTTCCAAACAGGCCCTAGAAAATTCATGTAATTACATGGTGTAATTACACTCAATTCCTTACCCTCCCCAAGGAATTGAGGAGTGTAATTACACCCCTTCAATTACACCCAATTCCCCTCTTACCATGTAATTACTTGGTCTACCAAACAGGACAAAGAGAATAATTACACCAATTCCCAATTCCATTGTGTCCTTTCAAACAGACCCCAAGTGTTTTTGTCTCCCCTACAATTCAAACTTGTGATCATCATGGGTCTCAATCAACCATTAGGCCATCTCTTGGGTGTCTACTTTTCAATTTGTTCATCTTACATTCTTCTTTAGATTGTTTAAAAAAATATACTTATCTTTCTTTTTCTACCTAATACCTTCATTTTAACTTTTCATGTGACACGGATTTAAAATACAAAATTATAAAGTCTTTCACTAGAACGGTGGGAGTATAAGCCCAACTTTGATTTGGACAGGTAACTAGATTGGAAGCCCAGCTGGATTTCTATTGTGATACTTGGGCCTTGAAATTCTACTAGCCCATATCGGTTCAACCCACGTGCGAAACATTGACAGCCAACAGGCGTCTTCTTTCTGCCGCGAATTAGGGTTTCTGAGTTTCAACATTGCCAGGAGAGAGTGAGACGCCATGGGTAAGTGAAAGTTTCATTCTTTGCATTTTGGGTCCAATTTTGTATTTGCCAATTCTGATAATTCAATTCTCGTTTTGTAGCAAGGATCAAAGTTCACGAGCTGAGGAACAAGTCCAAGACTGAGCTTTTGGCTCAGCTGAAGGACCTGAAAGCAGAGTTGTCTCTTCTCCGCGTTGCCAAAGTCACTGGCGGTGCCCCCAACAAGCTCTCAAAGATGTAATTTTTTTTCTCACCCATTTACTGTATATTCAAATGTTTATACATATAATTGATGTTTAAATGAAACGGGTTGATGCAGAAAAGTAGTTAGATTGTCAATAGCACAGGTGTTGACGGTTATTTCGCAGAAGCAAAAGTTGGCACTGAGGGAAGCATACAAGAACAAGAAATATTTGCCTCTCGATCTTCGTCCCAAAAAAACCAGAGCTATTCGTAAACGTCTTACTAAGCACCAGGTACTTTATATCTGGACCTCTTGAAAAAAATTGTTACTTGTTTAATGATTATCATTGTAATTATTTGCTACTGTTTCCTGTAATTTTCTTAGCTGGATACTCTGTTGTTGAGTTTTATGTTGCTGCTGGTTTGTACCTTTGGCTCTTGAAGAAAAAGAGCTCCTTGTTGTGACTTATACTCTTTTTTTGCTGTTTTCTTAGTAAACCAAATACTCTTTCATTATGTATGCTAGCCTGGTTTGTAGTGATTGTAGCTCTAAGGACACAATTTCAATTTATCATTCTTCTTTGACGAACAGCATAACAGAGACACGTACTTGAATCGTTTTGACATCCCTCCCCTTCTACTATGCAGGGGAGGGGAGTTTGACATCGTTTTGACACTACTACTCGATCAAGTAGTTGTGTCAAAAAGATGCAAGTTACAAATATCTGTTAGGCTATTCAGCCTTCTTTTTTTTCATGTTTAAATTATGTCATGTCTGGTGGATGTTGGTTTTCATTCCTTTGCCATTAATCATTTTGATTATCTCGATCCAACTATAAGAGGAACCTTCTGTTCATCTTAGTTCATCCTGTATTGTTTTTCCTTGGGGGTATTCAAAAACTTTATCTTTCAGTTTAAATTAGATGTTGTTATTGTAACTGTTATTCTACAATTTGTCAAGTGGCATTGTAATATCTTGGCATTGGCAATTTAATAGCTTGATCTAACCACATTGCAAACCTTTTAAAAACTTTTAGATGAAGATTTTTTTGGATTATTATAAGAAAAATCATGTGGTAAATTAAAAAATGTAATTTAAATTTGATAAATAAAGCCAAAAATAAAATAGAAATAATGTGAGGGTATTATACTTAGAAAGCAAGAAAGTTTGCAATGTGGTTAGGCCAAGTGACAAGCTATTAAGTTGTCATTTTGGCAACTTTAGGACAATAATTGCAGCCATTCATGAGATTAAGTCAAGTGCAAGTTATTACAAACCCACTTGGCAAATTTTAGGATAGCAATTGCAATAATAACATCTGATTTAAATTGAAGATAAAGTTTTTGAATTTGACAAGAATCGATAGTCTTTTTGAATTTCATATCCTTGTATCTTAACTAAATAATCCAAGGGAATCGCGATATTCTAATAATTTGAATTCAGTATGTTGAATATAAGTTATGTCCAGTAATCATGCATGAAAAGTATTTGTTTGATTGCTCTTCTTATCATTTGCCAAGATACAATTACAAAGTGTAGATATGTTCGTGATTGGCTTTGTTGCCACTATGGCTTTAATCTAGTTAGTCTTGGGCAGAACTAATTTGTGGAATTATGGGTTATTAACTCTAGATATGCCATTTCAGGTAAATACCAAATGCTATATTTGAAAGATATGGCTCTTCCATGTCCTTTGAAGTCTGATTTGAATTTATGAAACAAATCACATACCCCTTTGAATAACACAACTAATTTACCTACCCTGGTAATGTGTTTTTGGCCTTGTGGTAGTGTTATCACGACATTTAGGTGCCCTATGAATAAATTTTCTCTTCTTGAGATTACCTAAATTTCACTGGTAATGTCTTTTGGCTTCCTCAGGTAGTTAACTATACATATTGGAAAAAACACGACTGTTAAGTTTTGCATGTCCTATGGAACTCATAATATAGCTATTCGGATACCTAATATTACCGTGCAATGTCCTATCTGCCTCTTGACTTGTGTGTTTCCCTCTACTCTGTACGGCTGATGCACTTTTCAGTTAGTAATAACATATATACTTGTTTAATGTGCAGGCATCTTTGAAGACCGAAAGAGAGAAGAAAAAAGAAATGTACTTTCCACTTAGAAAGTATGCCATTAAGGTTTGAATTCATCCAACTTATTGTTACTATGATATTAGCACTTTCTCTATCTTATAAAAAAATATATTAGCACTTTCTCCATGCAATTGTCATGTAGCAGGTTGGATGGATGAGTTCATGAATTAGGTGTATAATCTTTTCCTTTTCATTGAAATTGGAATGAAGATTATGATGTTAACATCTCACTCATGAAGAGTTTTGAAACAATTGGCTTTTATCAGATGTTGAAAAGAATTGGTCAAAAATAAACAATTGCTTCCGAAATGTATCATGTTTTTCTCATTTTGTTTTTGTGTAAGAAATTCACATACCAAATCTCATCTCATTTCAATTTGTTTGTCTGGTATTTGATTTTGACACTGAGTTTAAGAATTTTTTCATATTTTTTAGTCTTGTGGTCTTAAACTAAATATATCTAGAATGCATTAAAATGTCATTTAAATTTGTGGTTTTAAAGTATGCTATATAGAAAGGTTAGAATTAAATAATTGTCGAAAATCGTAGATGCATTCTTTTTAGATATTGGTTAGAAAAGAAAGTAAGACAAATAAATTGAAATGGAAAAGGTTTTGTGCCCCTAGTTTGCTTTTCGTCCATTAATTTATTAGAGGTACAAGCTTCTTTTCAATAATTTGACGCAGTCCTTTCCTGTTTCAGCATTTCTTACGTGCAAAACTCGAAAAATATGTTTCTGCGAAATTCTAAAGTCCTAATCAACTACTACTATTTTAAAAAATCTATCACTTAAACTTTTCACATTATAATGTAGATAGCAAATTATAAGCAATATTTGACCACGAAACATATTATCAAACAATGGGAGTTGATGTGATAATTGTGTTTTTCATAAGCAAAATCATGAATCAACACTCAACAGAGTTGATTTATGAGTTGATCACACTTTGTTTTTCTTCTATTGACGTTTCTTAATTATTTTCTTAGGGTATGGGGATGGGTGAATTATCATTATCAAAAATAAAAAAGAAATAGGAAGATGTTTAAGTAGCATCTTGGAGATCTAATAATAATACATATATATAACAGGATCCAAGGCACAGATCCACTTAATATGCCAGAGATGGAGAGAAATTAAAAGAGTTCTTTTTTTAAAAAAAGAAGAAGAAGCGATCCACTAAAATTCTAATCTACTGTTTTGCAAATTATCACTTAACCTCTCTACGTTATAGAGGGAAGAATGAATAATATTTTGCATTTAAAAAGGATGATAACGTAATGAAATGAATTACAGAAAATAATATTATTATTTTCTAATTTTATTTTTCATATGAGGTTCAATACCTTTTTTAGTACCTAAATAATCTAGATTCACGTAGAGCACTTTTATTTCAAGAATAAAATATTTTTTTATTAAAAATAAGTTCATTCACAAAATTTAACATAGATATCTCTTGTCAAAAATGAAAAGATACTTATTATGACGCAATTCAATAATATGAAAATTATTGTTGAAGGTTCTTCTGGTCTTAAAATTTGACTAAGATATACTATATAGTTTTGTTAGTCATTGTTTATATTAAGATTGAATAGGATGCAGTCTGCAGGTCCAATTCGCCGGGCAAGTAGAATGATCAACTAATCATTAAGAATTACCAAAAGTAATCCCTATTCTTACCCAATTTAATCAAATCGGCAAATCATAGTTCATAATAAATAATATCAAAATATCATAAAGCATCGGATTAATTAATTAAATATCTCAATTTCTTTTCTTTTATAAATAAATTTTATAATTTTATTTTATTACAAATTTTCATATACACATAATTTTAGAAAGATTTTTTTGATTCAATAATTCAACTATAATAGTAACTAACTACTCTTTAAGAAAATCCCTCCACATGGGAAGTACAATTTTCTCACGTCGAGCGTGAGTCTCTTTTTGTAAAATTTAAAATTATGAAAATATTTTTTTTTGTAAAATATAAATTTATGAATCAAATTTTGTATTTTGAAAAAGTTTGAAATAACAATTTGTAATTTCAAGTCCTATTTATTTATGGAGAACTTGAAATTTAAAATCAATAGTTAAAATTGAAATGGAAATTTTATGTCAATTTCATAAACATGACGGCTAACGTAGATTTAAAATCAAACATAAAATCATGCTCTCAAATTCTCTGGTCAAATGCCTATCTTTAGACTACAAATTAGTAGCAATATTTAAGAAGATGCTTGATCAAGTAATGGTCATTAATTAATCAACTTTTTGTGTGTTTCATAAGTTGTTGAACGAGTCAGCATACAATAAGATACTAACTAGGTACGTAGTTGGAACTTTAAAGTATAGCATTGTTAATGAACTTAATTATGCTTTATCTAACTTTGCATAATACAAAATTACAAATATATATCCACGTGTTTGTTCCTATTCTAGATGGCCCTCTCCTATGTCTTTTGGGTTTTAATTAGTCAACTTTAAACCAATCTCAATTGGAATATTGCAAGTTAAAAGAAAAGTTAATTAATATCTAAGATTTCTTCACATGAGTCAATCTCAAGTTGATTAGTTATCATAGGTAAGTACACATTTTTTTTCTTTTCTTTTTGATTCTTTTATTTGGTGTGGGGTGGATGGGTGAGACTAGTTTCAAGTTAAAACAACAATTATTATAACTACGCATTAGTTTCAAATAAGGTAATATCAATTATATGATACCTTATATCATTATTCCTGTGCAAAAAAAATGGTATCAATATATAAATATTTTACTTCCATTTGCTCTATAGTTATTTGAGAATTCATAAAGTTCAAATTTTATATTCACTTCTAAATACCTTTCATACTATTTCATTTGTTGATACACATAGAAAATCGCTTATATTTGACAGACATCATGTCAAAATTTGGCTCATCGGTAAAGTTCTTTGATAAAAAAAATCTATCTAAAATGATATCAAACATAACCAAATAAATTACGTGAAATTTTCCATCGAAAATTAGGGATTTTGAAATATTGATAATACGTGTTAATGGAATGGGAAGAAGGCACCAGATCCACTTAATATGCCAGATATGGAGAGTTAGCAAGATTAGCAAATTAATAAAATTAAACTACATTTCCTTGCCCAAAAAAAAAGGAAATTGTTGCTTGTTCCGATACTTACTCCTCATTGGTCGGTTTTTAAGAAAGAAGGTAATATATTTATATATTTTATATCTTTATGTTCATCGAATTTGTCTTCGACATATGGAAACATCAATCTTAACGAACATGAGTTTAGATCTTGTGCGTCGGTAGTCCGTAGATTAATTGTTTAATTCCTAGCTAAATGTAGATTAAACACTTTCTTTTTTAAAAAAAAAAAAAAAGCATCATATATATAAATTTTTAATGAAAAAATATAAAATTAGAATAATGATATCTGACTTCAGAATTTAATAAGTTGATATAATGATATCAAAATAGTATTGATGTTTCAATATAATAATTATTTTTTGCTATGCTGAAATGTTAAAGAACACATCAAAAAATAATATTTTTGTATAAAAAATTTAATAAATAGATTTTGCAGAAGGTTCTATCGTTTGAAGAACTTCACAATATTCAATTATAATTAAAAAAAAATAAGAATGGTGAATGAAAAATGAAAAGGTAGATATACTCTCTTATTATATAAGAGAGTTTGAAGCTGAAACAGATATGTCTCTATCAACATGTTAGCTTTCACAAAGACTTTTTAAAAAAGTATATATATTTCTTTTGTTTTATTTTAATTTTTGTTGGTATTTGTGCATTTAAAACTAAAATTACAATATTAAGTGCATATGTTAGTGTGTATAAATTGATAAGATTGTGGTCATTGTTGTGGTGTAACTCTTGTAACCACTATTGTCATGATCTACCACTTCCACTCATTATTCTATCTTATTATACCTAGCAACTTATGTAACTTTTGAGCTATTCAATTATCTAATTTAGTTCCCCATAATCTTTCTATTCATTGTCACCCAGAAAAGTATGATCTTACCTTGTATTGGTAAGAAGAAAAATAATGTAAGAAAAGATGAGAAGTTTATATTGGTTAGTGTACTGAAAGAGAGAGCCGAGACAAAGAAAAATATTCTAAGTCTTAATTATATTTATGCCGCAATGAGCTCAAATCTCCTTAAAGAGAGTGAGATATCCGCACCTCAATTTGAAATTTTTTTTATTCATTTTTTGTCATTTTATTTTCAACTATAATTTATAATATTTATGATATATTACTCCAACAATTTAATTAGTATAAATTAAATTAGAAAATAGTGAAGCCCTTGAGGCTCCAAGTATTTGTTTTTATAGTTAAGTCGGTCCTGTAATTAGGTAGAATCAAGACAAAGTACGTACATTGAGACAAAAACACTATTTTTTGCCACATTCATGAACGACGATGTTACTGTTTTATTAACACCGACTTTACAATTCTCTGATATCAGTAATTAAAATGAATTGAAATTATTTATGTTTTAGTTTTCACATCGTAAATTATCCAACTGATTTTCTATATATAATAATGAGCTCGTTTATAACTTACAGCCAAGACAAATTATTTCCATATAGAAATTTAATAGTTGGACAACGAAACTTAGTAAGCAGATAACAAGAGGGACTGAGGGAGTTGCTCAAATGGTAAATACTTTTCAATTTCAATTCTAAAATTAATAAATCTTTACTACTTACTTAAAAAATAAGTAATTAACTGTTTAAATTTTTAATTAATTATAGTATTACTACAATTGTTCACGAATAACATTGACCTACTAGAAATGGTGAAGAAAAATATGATTAAAATAATACAATCACTGCCATAAATTTGGAGCTAATCGAGATTTGAGGGGTAGAAAAGTCTCACATTATTATAATTTAAAAAAATACTAGTGACGGCAAAGTCCAACATTATTGAAATGGTCTACTCAACAATATGCTAATATTATATACACTTCTATGAGGGTGTAAGACCATCTCCAACCCACCTCTATTTTACTCTCCATTCTCTATAATTGGAGAGTAAAATAGAGAATGGGCACTCCAATCCATCTCCAAATCACCCTCCATTCTTCAAATTTAGAGAGTTGAATAGTAGTTCTCCAAATTTGGAGAACTACTATTCACACTCTCTATTTCACTTTTTCATTATTTTATTATTATTTCTATTACTTTCTAATTAACATATTATTTTACATATA